>CM050164.1:217273791-217438791 GCA_027410445.1 Discoglossus pictus | reverse complement strand
CTCCTCCACTAACTCTTTAATGTCTTCATTACTCAGCTCCAGGTTTGTGGACTTGTAGAGAACTGGGCTAGGTTCAGCCTCAATTTCATCAGAGTTACAGCTTCTGGCCACAAGTTTCTTAAATTTTGAGATAACCTGCTGGTCCATGGGCTGGGTCAGAGTTGTTGTGTTAGGGGGCAATTATAAAATTAATGTCCTCCAAGCCAGCAGAGTGACTATTATTTATATTTTTACAGTGGGGCCAAACACTTTGTTCATCCATTTGATTAAGAACTGCCTTGGCTTTGCTGTTGGCCCTCCACATTACACCTAACTTGTTTTTTATCACATTTTCTCTTTTGAACACCCTGGGGTTCTTGCTGTGGTACACTAGTAGAGGCTTAATTTTTGAATCCCCACAAGCATTCCCACACACCAGCAGAGTTAGCCTGTCCTTCATCTGCTTGTGCCCTGGCAATGTCTTCTCTTCTTGAGCTATGTAGGTTCTGTTAGACATTTTCTTCCAAAATAAACCAGACTTGTCACAGTTGAAGACTTGTTTGGGAATAACAGACTCAGCCTCTCCACAGTCTCTAAATTCCCTAACTAAGGTTTCACTAGCCTTCTTCGAACTCATGATGTATGGTTCTTGTAAGCACAAGCTGCACTTGGGTCCTAGTAAAGACAGGCTACACTTGGGTCCTTGTAAGCACAAGCTACACTTGGATCCTTGTTAGTGCAAGCTACACTTAGGTTCTTGTAAGCACAAGCTGCACTTTGGTTCTTGTAAGCACAAGCTACACTTAGGTCCTTGTAAGCACAAGCTTCACTTCAGTTCTTATAAGCACAGGCTTCACTTCGGTTATTGTAGTCACAGGCTGCACTTGGGCTCTTGTATGCAGAGACTGCCCTTGTTAGCTTAAACTACACTACTCCACAGTACAGTTCTTTATTTAACTTCCTGGAGAGAAGGATTCGGGGTGCTGCGAGCGCATCAAATACGGAGCAAGTGTCAAGTTCCAAACCATTCTTTTTCTCATCCAGAGGCATTGCATATTAAAATTGACGAGTTTGAAGGACCACTGTATATATATATATATATATATATATATATATATATATATATATATATATATATATATATATAAATATGCACAGTACGTGACCAGTTAATATCTGGGATTGTGGGAGGAGACCTCTCTCACCACGTCCTCTTCCTTGCACACATCAGTCCATTTCTGTGTCAGCAGGGTGTTTCTCAGCGCTGCTTTGTATGTTGGCTTCTCCAAGCCCCAAGCTAGCAAGTATCTAGTCTGTTTTGGGCTCTTTTCCATTGTGCGAGATTGTGCTTTTTGGCTTTTGTAAGACCTCATTCATAAATCTGACTTTCCTTAGGATTTTCATAAGTCCTAAATCAGGCTTCAATCACGCTTTCCATAAGTCATAATTGGCCTTGGCCAGGCATCACCACGGTCACGCCTTCCTAATAGCCTTGATGGCACAAGAGTAGCTGTGGACAGATGCAAGATATTGGACAGGCAGCAAGGGGTGTCAAAAAAGGAGTCACAAAATGATGATATTAGCAAGGAGGACAACAGATAATCTAATCTTCAACAGCACCTTCCGAAAAACCTTACTCAAGCAAGAACCACCTAATCTACCAAATCATTGTTGGCTGTTGAGTTTTACGATGATTATTGAAGGGTACATCAATACTGTACATCTGAGTTCCCATTTCTTTGGAATGAGCACGTCAAGTGGTACAGATATGACAACATTTACTGTAGGAAATATATGGGCAAATCTTATGTTACATTTAAGAATGCAAGAAGAAATATTGAGACAGAGATTGGACCTTTCCTGTTATCTGCCTGCCACTTATCTTTCTGGTTATTTGCTTGCAACTTTGTTGTTAGGGTTAGGAAGGTATTTGATCTCTAAAGTTTCATTTTATGTACCAATCAGAACCCGGAAAATAAACCAAAATATTGACTGGCACATAACAGGGAAGATCCCAGAGGCCAAACTCAAAGGGACTGGCTTGACAATGTAACAGATTGGGAGATAACATGTCTAGATTTAAAAATTTACAGCAACACCACTCAACAATTATTCCCTATTGTGTTCTCTGTAGGACCTGACCCATATTTAATAGGCTGCTAAAATATTTTATATGTGTCAAAAAGAATCACAAAAATCAATTGCAGTTTGGTAATGTCAAATTGAAAACCCCAGGTTAACACACAGTTACAAACAGGCACAAAAGTTACTTTTAGCAAACTGCCTGCTGATACTTGTTTAGCACAGCAATACTTGCAGTTACGAATATTGCTATATATCTTAAAGGGACATGTTTTTAAAATAATCTACCTAATTGTGTGTTTGCATATTTAAACATAATTTTATTAGCAAAAAAGCTTTCTCGTAATTGTGGGAGCTTTTTCACGAGCTACATATACATTGCAATTGAACCTCCACAAATCTGCCAATAATGTAGGGAAGACATATCCAGCCTGTTTTTACTGTGTCCCTAAACTCTACGTTCCCCACGCAGCCTGCTGCAAAGTCCTACAATAATCTTGTCCCCCATCTATCTATATAATCCCTTCCCAATGCAGGGGTTTATGACACCATTGCCATTCACCTCCAATGAGCCTAGGGAACCCAGGGATTCCCTCTCCCACTTACTCTGATCCCCACCTAAGTGTTGACTCCATGCACAGAGGTCCTTAAAGTACCTCCGTGGCATCTAACAATTAACCCCTACCCCACAGGTCCCTAAATAACGCACATGACAATCTAAATTGACCACCATGACATGGGGGTCCTGCCCAACATGGCATGTAATATAAACCTATATGGTATGGAGGACCTGCAAGACTCTTCAGTGCACCTACTATTAAAAGCTTATCCAAGTTTCATGGATTAATACATTTCTGCACTCTATAGGCAAAAAGCAGCCTTTACATATGCAGCTCATCTCACAAAACATTTTATTTTTATTAATATGTAAAAATCCCTCTAATGATTATACAACTGCCCCAGATCCCCACCTAATCAGCCTACAGCATTAGGGGGTCAATTTAAGCCATTAATTGCCTGCTGTTTCTTCCTCAGCCAACAGTAGAGCACTGATGTCAGCCCCCAAGTCACTGCTGGGATATGACTCCCTGCTACTTCCTGCCTGTGCTGCTGCCATAGCACTTAACATAGTGCCACACTACATATCCCAGGCTGGTTTGCAGCAAAACAGGAACCTCAAAGTTTAAATAAAATATTTCAGCTAACCTGATTGGACAAAACAAATTATGAAATGAATGCTAATTTAGCCTGGGTTTGGAGGGGGTGTTAACTAACTTTCAACTGTCAGTAATGACAAGACATTTTGCTAACTGCAAGGTAAGTGTTTAACCATTTATTTTAGTATTATTCCATGCAAAAAATGTTTTTATACACTATTCATTCTCCTCAGATGTATTCATAATCCAGGCAACTTAAATATGCCTTTAAGCCATTTTAGTTGGAGGGTCCTTTCAATCTAATATACATTCTACTAGAAACATACAATCAATGAAGGTCAAAATGCTTCAATATTCTGGAGATCATCAAGATTTGCACATGCAAACTCATAAATATCACAAATATTTCTCTATACCAGTAATGCCAACATGATGCTGATTCTAATATTTAATTTTATTGGTGATCATAAAGTGTGAGAAACAGTATAGGCTGGTTTCAGATCACAAAGGTAAACAGAGGCAGAAACATTAAAACTTAAATTTGCCGAGTGTAGTTCCTAAAGCCTGCAAAAGTTACGGCTATTACATTGGCCTCTTTTATCTACGATCTGCAGCTTACAGGCTCAAAATCCCAATGGGCTGTCAAAATCGGAACTCTGGGCCAGCTAAACCTTTGATCTTTCAAGCCCGTACATGTTACAGTCGCAAATCGATATTAAATTGCTAAAACTCCTCAAGCCCGACATTGTTTTCACAATCGTAAATGGCAAATGTAGCCAAAAATCTTAAGGATACTAGAGAGGTCCTGCAAGGGGGTTAAACTCCTGTCCATAGCACTGTAAAAACAAATATAAACACACTACTGTATTTTCAATTACTGGGAAAGCAATGAAATGTATTAAAATTAATAACACAGCATTCTCAAGTTCGCAAATCTACAATAAAAAAAATATATATGTTTCATTTCCGTGTTTTATTGATCCCAGCAATCAATGTGTTAATACATATAATAGAACTCGCATGGACTAGAATATTATATTTATTGATTTTTTTTCATATTGCACTATTTCTGGCATGCGGGTCTGATCACAACTCAGACTTTCAAAACCGTAAGTGATTGAAATTTAACCTCCATGTTTTAGTGACGTAATGATGACAGTCTCCTTTACTATTATTGTCTAAACCCGTAACTGTGGTTTTGAATAATTTATCATGTTCCTCCCTGGGAAATGCTACATTCCGAAGCATGGTTTATGGATTTGGATTCCTGCCATATCGTTGCAGCCTTTTTTTAATTTTATCGCTTTGTAACTCTTGCATATTTCAGAAGTTACAGTCTGAGACAGGACCAAAAACACAAGAAGACACACATAGACACAAGGAAGCACCACAAGGGAGTGACATATCGGATCACATAATTATACTTATAATAATTAAGTAAATAAACACAATGTGCAGAGAAATTGAAAAGATAGTCAATTTGATTTTTGAGATGAGAAAGTTTACAGTATAAATGAAGCATCAGGGGCTAGCTGTAAGTAATTGGATATAAAATGTAGTGAGAATAAAGGATGACTTAAGAGAAGGGGGAGGGTTAGCATAGTCAGTAGGTAAGTATAGTAACTCAAATGCAGTGGCAAGTACTTCAAAACTAGTCACAGCAACCTAAAGTGTGTGCTTGCTAATGCAATAAGTTAGCCAGGGAAAATGGACAAGCTACAATTATTTGCAGTAAATGTGAAATGGGATTGGGTAGGCATTACTAAAACATGGTGGGATGCCTCTCTTAACTTGACTGTTATTTGGATGGTTGTAAAGTAGTCCTCCAAGTAAATAAAGAGTTTAAGTTAGGGAACTGTCGTAAATCGGCTGCAGGAGCTTTTATTTCACTTCCCTAGATAAGGGCACTTAGCCCACAGCCATAAATCTTGCCTTAGCGGCAACAGATATATGTGTAGGGAGTAGCCAAACCAAGCTAGGAGCCAATAGGAAATCTGATCGTCATGAATATTATAATGAGTGGGAAGTGCCGTAACAAGTGTTGTAGCTGCTGGGCAAGGAGATATTATATATATATATAAAAGAAGAAATAGTTTTTTATTTATTAATATATTTTGATATTAGCACAATTGTATTTAAAGCTTCAATAAATAAAGATGTGTTTCTTTTGTATTAAAATATAATATATTTATAGACAATGCATTAGAGCATTTGTTCCCAGGCAAAATGGTTTTGTGACATGTATTAAACCCCTTGACTACTGGGTTTCATATCATAAAACAAGCTTAATACTAACATATAATATTTTTTAATTACACATATGTTGATATTAGATTGTTAAGTGTCAAATAATGTTGGGATGTCATCATTTTGTGTTTTTTTTATGCTAATCTGTCACTTTAAATGCTATGTGTAAATCTTTCTTCTGCTTTTTTCCGTTATGGCAGTGCCCTGACATATATGTGTGTTTTGTAAAAAACTTTTTAGCATAGGGTTTGAGTGTCATAGTGTAAGGGAGTAACTCGTAATTTATTGTCAGTGCAAAAATCACAGGAGATTTTTACATTGCTTTTCGGCTATGTTGTGAAGTACACTTGTAGCAGTGACTTGTAGCAGTTCTCTGACAATGTTTTAAGGATGGGGATTATCATAGCTAGGTAGGATTTACTGTGCTGCTACTGCACTTGTTTTTGCTTTTGCAGAGTTTTACATTAGGGCCCTTATTTAGGAAAGATAGGGGCAATTGTAGAAGATAGGGAGGGATCTGTCTGTATGTTAAGCCAGATTTAAGCCTATAGTCAGAGAAAAATTTGTATGGTGAACTAGTGGTGATTTTAAATAATCGTGGGTTGAGTTAAATAAGGAAGGAAAAAATCCTAAAACTATATTGGTCGAAATATGCTACAAACACCCAAATATTATTGAATAGGAGGAATTGCAATTATTGATACAGTTAGAAATGCAACTAAGCATGGTCACTTTTATTTTTATTTTTTAAATTACATTTTTATTATGGCAAACGTAGGTTACAATGCATTTGAACATGTCTTCATAATGAAAGAATACAAAACATTGTAGTATGACACTTTACAGCTTATAATAAACACATGTACCGCAGCTCTCTCAATCTTTTGTGTTTTTGTTGAATAAGTACACTTAACTTATCCTAGTATTTCTAATGTAATACTGAACAATATTTTAACAATAAAAAAAATATATATGTAAAAAGAAGAATGAAAGAAGAAAAAGAAGGAAAGATATTACCCTCTTTCAAGGTCCACATTCACCAACCTCATCGGCCAACTCTCAGCATCCACATATCCCAGCAGGAGGCCCATTTCCTGTATTTTGCATCTATCTCAGCAGATAAGACACTCATGGAGCAAATAAACTCAATCTTCTGTAGAACCTCCTCAAAGGCTGGAACATTTTTTTCCCAATGTTTTGCAATTATGCTTCTAGAAGCCAGAAATATCTGATTCAATAGAAATTTGACATTTTTAGAAAGACTTGGGAGTGGCAAGCCTAATAATGCCTCTCCTGGTTTTTGAGGAGTAACTGTATCCCATAGTTTCTCCAGGGTATTATAGGTCGCCATCCAAATATGCTGAACTTTGAGGCAATCCCATAACAAATGTTTTAAGGAACCTATGGTGTTGCAAACTGTGGAGCAATTGCCATCCAACTGACTATTTGAACAGTGGATTCTAGCTGGGGTAAGGTACCATCTCACGTTAGTTTTGTAAACATTTTCCTTCAATATAATGTTTAAAGAGGAGTTTGCTGTGTTTATAATAATTATACCCCATTGTTCATCATCTAGGCTAACATTGAGCTCAGCCACCCAGGAGGCCCTATAGGACAGATTGTTAGGTGTGGCATGTTCATTTAGGTAGTTATAAAGAATAGTGTGTTTTTTTTACCTTTTGAGTTGTGTAAGCAACAATGCTCAAAGGGAGTTTTGCTAGCTAGTTTTTTTTTTTTTTTTCTTTTTTGCAGTTTGTCCCATTTGTGTGCTAATCATCATCAGGTTAAGCCATTCTTTATATGGCAATCGGTGGTTTATGCTAAAGTACGAAGGAGACCAGTTTTTACCTTCTAACAGTACATCTGCAACAATTGTTATCTGACTTCTAATACACCAAGCTAATTGGGTATTTTTATTGATTGATAAGTCTGCATGGGGTAGCCACAATGGCGTTAGCCATAAGCCATTTTGTAGTAGAGGAGTTCTCTTGTTGATTTGCTTCCATAGTAAGACGGAGTGACTCAGACACATCAGAAGTGATTTCAAATTAATACTCTGATGGATGCTTAGCCATAGCATGGTCACTTTATAATAATTTGAGCTTTTAATTAGACTGAAATAAACTGCATGGATGAGACCAACAGTTCAGCTAAGGGAAGCAGGTTCTTGAGTACACTCAGATCATTATCTGGCCCAAGTTATACAAGAACCTAGTAGAAATGGAATTAGATTTTGGATTTAGTCATTACAAATAATATTGCTATGATATCAAATGTTGAAACAGGGGAACCTTTGGGAAACAGTGATCACAACATTGTCTCAGTTGAGATAGAGTTAAAAAAAAACTAATTTATAATGGGCCAAACAAAACTTTTAATTTTAAATAGGAACATTGTAATTGTCTAAGGGCAGCAATGCAAAGTATAGACTTGGACAAAGAACTGACAGGTAAAATTACTGAAAACAAATGGACAACATTCAAAAACTTACTAAATATCATTTTTTTCACCAAATACCATGTGGGAATAAAAGTAGAAGGAGTAAATCACATCACATGTGGCTTAACAATGATTTCAAGATCAAGATAGGAGTAAAAAAAAGGCATTTCCATTATATAAGAGAGAGAGAGAACTGAGGCAGCCTTCCTTGGGTACAATGAATTTTACAAGACTTGCAAAAGATCTATTAAATTGGCTAAATATGAAATGAAAAGTTAATTGCAAAGGAAAGTAAGACTAACCCTATATTTGTTAAAGGCATTAATGGGAAGAAGGTCAGAAAGGAAGCTATAGGAACATTTAAAAGGTGACCAGGAAAAGGCAGACAAGCTCCTTTCTTTGGTATGCACAAGGGATGTACCAGTGTTGGGTCACTGCAACAAAATTCTATCTTCCATGTCTAGTCCTTTAAATCTATTCTTTACTTCCACTGCATATTCACAATGGATATTAGTTATTTTGTATCTACTTGGTCTGATGATTATTCCTTTTCTTCAATTTTATTCTGAACTTTGCTCATGGTCTGAGCTGCAATCAGCTCCAGGTCTTGTTTTTGCTAATTATATAGCACTCCTCCATCTTTGGCTGCAAAGTATAAAAGCAATCTGATTTATATAGTTACAAGAGCAAAATTCCTTCCTGACCCCAGAAACTGCCTATCAAATTTCTCCCTGGATCAATATTCCTTCGCTAGTTATCTAGGATAGCCTTGAATGCCCTCTTTATTCAAAAATATATCTAACCCCTTTTTGAAGTTGTCTATCGAATTCGCTGTTACCACCTCCTTTGGTAGAGAATTCCACAGTTTAACCACCCTAACTGTGAAGAACCCTTTTCTTTGTGTAAGGTGAAATCTTTTTTCCTCTAACCTCAAAGGGTGTCCTCTTGTCAGTTGAAAATCTCTTGCTACAAAAAGTTCACTTGACAAAGCCTTATATTGGCCTAGGATGTATTAAAATAAGGTAATCATATCCCCTCGTAGACGCCTTTTTTCTAGCGAAAATACGTTTAATTTGGATAGTCTTTCTTCATAACTTAGCCCCTCCATTCCCCTTATTAGTTTTGTAGCCCTTCTCTGTACTTTTTCCAGCTTTAAAATGTCTTTTTTATGAAGTGGTGCCCAAAATTGTACTCCATATTCCAAATGAGGGCATACTAGGGCTTTGTATAGTGGCAGAATTATATTTGCTTCCCGTGCTTCTCTACCCTTCCTAATACATGCTAATATTTTACTTGTACAAACATTTATTAAATTGACCTATTGTGTGTATTCATGTGGTGCCTAACACCTCTTTAATTATGTATAAAAAAATAAGTTTTATTTGGATACTCTCTATCCTGGAAAAAAACGCTGAAAAACAATTTTAAAATAGATGTGCTAGCTTTTAAACTCTAAACAAAAATAGTGTACTTTTAAATGTATCTAATGCTGTAAAGTGGTCCTAGGAAAGGATCCTAGACTAATGCAGTATAAAGTACTATGAATGAACAAATCAAATCAACTCTCATATATCAGCCTATACTGATAATCCTGTAAACACAGGATACACTGATAATCATAGAGTTGAAAAAAACAAATTTAGATAAAAACAGCACAAAAATATATTAAAATCAACTATATAGTGGAGGCCTAGGCACTCTATATCTCCCAAAAGTATGGAATATTGACAGTCAATAAAACAGACAACTATTTATATGCACAGAGAAAAAAATCTTTGCATTGTAGTAATAGGGATATAATAGAAGAAAGTGGTGGAATAAACCACCTACATGAGAGGATAATAACATGTAGCAAATATGCAACAGATACACAATACTTGCGATTCAGTTCCCTCTCTCCACATTTCTTTAAGGAAGAAGAAAAAATTGAAAAAAGTTGACAAAAGGCTTTAAAAGCCTTGTTAGGGAGATAGGAGCCTGTTCCACTCAAAAAACGGTCCGTTTCGTCCTTTTACAGTACTTCTCTGAGGCTATACTGCTCTGGCTTGTATTCTGGCTTTTAAAGCCTATTACTTCCTGGTTTATCGTAGGTACGTAATGACGCACGCTTCTAACGCGATGACGTCACTACGTGTCGTTCTGTCACTTTCAATAAACTTTATTAAGCTTCTTCAAAGAGGGAAACTTTATTAAGCCTAAATGCATGGATTGAAACACAAAAAACTTTATTTGATTCCGTTTTTGCTCTATTTATGAATTCTATCCTTACTGCTTTTAATTTGAGCTTCTTAGCTCGTTTTAATTGTTCATTGACCTTTAGATCTCTAAAAGAAACATATAATTCTTTTAAAAAAATATATTGAAATTATATGATGTGTATAAGTGAAAACTTTAGTAATACATGTTACTCTAAGCTTCTAAAAACACGCTATTGAGCTTATAAGTGATGTAAAAATATTGGTGCAATTATAGTTTATTACAGTAAGGTAATAATCAATTTATATTACCTAAAATCATCTTGTCTTCCACATATGAATGTGCTATATCAGTTATATTAAATTTAGCAAATAAGTCTGGGAACTCTCAGAAAAAGTGAATATCTAATACATTATCCTATTGTAAAGAATATTGAAATTGTGATTAAGTGTTTTAGTAAAGGTCAATACTACAATAAAAAATACAATTTTTTTTTTAAAAGCTATATAAGAGCTATAGAAAAGCTGAGTAAGAATAACCTTCATTCAGGCCTTTTGGATATTTACAATCTAGTGTGAATATCCATTTACTCTCCTTTTGTAATAAAATTCTATCTACATCACCTCCTCTGGGACTAATCCATAGCCTCTCTAGAACTTGAAATTTCATGGCCTCTGGGTTATTTTCATGAAAGTATTTTATATGTCTTGAGACAGGGGTATCAAGTTCCTTTTTGATGGAATACACATGCTCAAGTATTCTTCTTTTGAGTTGCCGGAATGTTTTGCCTACATAGAATTTCTGACATGGACATGTCATAACGTATATTACGTGAGTGCTTTCACAGTTCATGAAATTTTTGATTGGATACTTTTTTCCTGTATTTACATCTTCAAAGCTCTTACTCGGCTGGATATACTGACAGGCTCTACAGTGGCCACATTTAAACAAGCCCTTGGTTTCTGTTAACCACGTCCTCTTTGTTTTATTGGGATTATAAAAGCTCTTGACTAACGTGTCCTTGATATTCTTGTTTCTTTTATACGTTATGCTAGGCTTTTCCGTAATAAAATCTCTCAATGTTTCATCTTCTCTGAGGATGTACCAATGTTTCCGTATAATCTCTTTTATTGGTTCCCAATCGCTTCCATAGGACATCACTAGCCTTATTGTTTGGTCTTGTTCTTGAATTTTATCATTTTTCTTTTTATAGATAAGGCCTTCCCTTTCACTTGCTAGTGCTTTCTTGAAGGCTCTTTTTAGAACCCGATTCAGGTATCCTCTTTTTTTGAACCTCACTTTTAGGTCTTTAGCTTGTTTCTTGAATTCCTCTATGTTATCGCAATTTCTTTTTAACCTTAGGTACTGTCCCGTAGGTATACCTGCTTTAGGTGGTACAGGATGTTGGCTGGGCCAATGTAAGAGAGTTTGAGGCAGTTGGTTTTCGAAACACTGAGGTGTGGATGTTGCCTTGTGCATCCTTCATAAGGATCAAGTCAAGAAACTCAACTTTATTCTCATTAAGAGAATATGTAAATGTTAGGCCCCAATTATTTTGGTTTAAGTCTTTGATAAAAATCTTCAAATTCTCTTTGGGAGCCAGACCAAAACAACAAGATGTCATCTATAAAACGTTGCCATAGAATTACTTTATCTGTATAATTTTGTCTTAATTCGGTAAACACTTCTAAGGCTTCCCAGTGACCCAGACATAAATTTGCGTAACTGGGGCCACAGGCCGTCCCTATTGCCGACCCTTTAATCTGTTGGTACCAAATATTGTTGAAAAGAAAATAATTTTTACATAGAGTAAATTTTAGCAATCTTGTAATGAAATCATTAAATTCTTCATCCTTTTGATTGTCCATACTCTGAAAATATTTGACTGCTTGAATACTTTTTTCATGTGGTATAGAAGAATATAATTGTTCCACATCGATGGTAATGAGCAAGGTGTTCTCGGGTACACTTTTCTCTCATCTTTTTTTAAATTTTGTTTTGTTCTATCAGTATCTTTTGAATTGATATTTTCCTCTTCGTATTTTTTGAGGTCTTTCTCCACCATGTCCAAGAAGAATTGAATATTACTAAATAGTGTTAGATCAGGTGTAAATTTGCTTTTTCCTTTTATCTTCCTCTTTTTAGTTCTTTCTTCTGATGGTAGACATTGTTCATTAAGAAGATCCATTAATATCTTAAAGGTTTCAATTTGCTCTTTGTCCACTCCCAGTCGACTTAAATCTCGTTCTTCTTTATTCAAGAACCATTTCTTTAATGCTAATTTTCTCACAAAGAGGTTTATGTCTTTTATATTATCAAACAGATTGGTTTTACTTGTGGGCACAAATGATAGTCCTTTATTCAAAAGGGATATGTGTGTTTCATTCAAGGTCAAGTCAGAGAGATTAACAATATTTTGATCTTTGACATCTACTATTTTTGTAGTGTTGTTGATTTCACTTTGTTTTTCTTTATTTTTATTTTCCCATCTTTTGTAGTGATACTCTTTCCTTTTCTTTGTGTCGTAGGATTGTTTTTCAATTTGTTAAACTGTTTCTGCACATATTCAATACTCTCTGTTTTTTTTTCCTTTTCTTAACTGTTGTTGTACTTTTGATTTCTCTGCCCCGAACCCTGCCAATTCTTTCGGGCGTGCCCCTTGGATAAAAAATGATGGTGCTCCAAAGCAGTTTGATTTGAAGTAAGTGCTGATCTGGTTGTTGGACCTGGGGGATTTGAATTTTGCACTTGTATCGTACCATGATCCCCTCCCCCTGTAGCTCCTTGATCCTCTTTATCGGATTGTTCACAATCCGAGGAGCTCACTTCTTCTTGACTTCTTCTATTTAAGGGTCTTAGGAATTTGTATACTCTTCCAGTCTGATAATCCTGAGAGTCCCTTTGAAATTTAAGCTGTTTTCTAGATATTAATTCTTTCTTAAATCTTTCAATATTATTATCAAGTTTTCGATTTAATTCCTCATAATCTGGTGCAGCTCTAAATTTCTCCAGGGCTTTCTCCTTTTCTTTTACTTTTATATTCAATTCTTCTAGATTTTTTAATTCGGATTCCAATATCAATTTCATTAGATCTTCAGAGCATTTATGTATGATTTCTATCCAAGATGTAACAAATGTTTCACTCAATAAGTGCATTGCTGGTGCTAATTGAACCCTTAAGCCACGTGGGACCATTTTATTCTTTAGATAATTCTTAATGCTACAGAGCTGCCAAATTGTTCTAATCTGCTTCTTTAGGACTTTTAACATTTCTTTGGATGCTAATGTTGTATTATCTTTTGAGGTTATGAATTGTCCAGAACATTCAGTGTTTTGAAAGGTACATTCTGCTTCTTGCATTAAATTAACCAAATTCCACATGTCTAATTGTGAAGCTGTCATAGTTAGTAATTGTTTATTAAACTGATTAGTAATATCAGAATTATTTGTTAAACTACGCTGGTCAGTGCTGGATTGAACCAAATTGTTTGTACAAAAATCTATTAAATTGACCTATTGTGTGTATCCATGTGGTGCCTAACACCTCTTTAATTATGTATAAAAATGTAAGTTTTATTTGGATACTCTCTATCCTGGAAAAAAACGTTGAAAAACAATTTTAAAATAGATGTGCTAGCTTTTAAACTCTAAACAAAAATAGTGTACTTTTAAATGTATCTAATGCTGTAAAGCGGTCCTAGGAAAGGATCCTAGTCTAATGCAGTATAAAGTACTATGAATGAACAAATCAAATCAACTCTCATATATCAGCCTATACTGATAATCCTGTAAACACAGGATACACTGATAATCATAGAGTTGAAAAAAACAAATTTAGATAAAAACAGCACAAAAATAATATTTTACTTGCCTTTGAAGCTGCTGCTTGGCTTTGAGCGCTGTTACCTAGGTGGTTGTCCACTAGTACTCCCAAATCCCTTTCAATATCTGATACTCCTAGATTTGCTCCATTAAGATTATAGATTGCATGGCTATTTTTCCTTCCCAAATGCATAACCTTGCATTTATTTGTATTAAATCTGCCATTTAGCTGCCCATTTCTCTAATTTATGCAAATCCCTTTGTAGGGAAAGTACATCGTTATCTGATTTTATTACCTTGCACAACTTAGTGTCATCAGCAAAAATGGAGACACTACTTTCGAGTCCTACTTCTATGTCATTAATAAATATGTTAAAAAGGAGAGGACCTAATACTGAATCTTGAGGAACCCCACTTTTCACATTAGACCAATCGGAGTATGTTCTATTCACAACAACCCTTTGCTTCCTGTCTTTTAGCCAGCTCTCGATCCATGAGCAGATATTTACTGCAATTCCTGTATCCCTTAGTTTGCTCACTAGTCTTCCATGTGGCACTGTATCAAATGCCTTTGAAAAATCTAAAAAGACTACATGCACTGAGTTGCCCTGATCCAAGTTCCTACTAACCTCCTCATAAAAACTAATTAGATTGGTCTGACACAACCTATCCTTCATACATTTGTGTTGACTGCTACCTATGATCTTGTTCAAATAGACATATTCTTGTATTCTGTCCCTTATTAACCCTTCTAAAAGCTTCCCAACTACAGATGTGAGGCTCACTGGTCTATAATTCCCCGGATATCACCTCTGCTTTTATAGAGACCCTGTAGTGAGTGAGTCTTGAAAGATTAGATATAATGGTTTGGCTATTACAGAACCCAGCTCCCTCAGTACCCTTCCTTGGATGTATTCCATCAGGACCTGGGGCATTTATTTTCTCCAATCTCTTTTGGATTTCTTACTGCATTAACCAATTATTTAGTGATGGTAGTGTAGCCCCATTATGTTGCGGTTTCCCAACCACTGGTACCTCCCTTGTGTATACCGCCGAAAAGAACCAATTCAGCTCATCTGCCTTTTCCTGGTCACTAATTATCAGATGGCCTGTGTCACATTGTAATGTTCCTATAGCTTCCTTCCTGGAATTCATCTCATTAATATATTTAAAAAATATTTTAGGGTTAGTCTTACTTTCCATTGCAACTGACTTCTCATTTTCTATTTTAGCCAGTCTGATAGCCCTTTTGCAAGCCTTGTTGATTTCCTTATAGTCACATAAAGCTGCCTCAGTTCCCTCCTTCTTGTATAATTTAAATGCATGTTTCTTTTTCCTCATCATGATCTTTAAGTCATTGTTAAGCCACATGGGATATGATTTACTCCTATTCATTTTATTTCCACATGGTACATGCCGATGAGTATGTTTATTTAGTAAGGATTTGAATGTTGTCCATTTATTTTCAGTATTTTTCCCCGTAAGTACTTTGTCCCAGTCTATATGTAGTATTGCTGCCCATAGCCCATTAAAGTTAGCCCTTTTAAAATATAGAGTTTTTTTTGGCCCCTTACAACTCTGTTTTTTTGTATTCAATCTCAAATGATACTGTGTTGTGATCACTGTTCCCCAAGGGTTCCCCTATTTTAACATTTGATATTATATCAATATTACTTGTGATGACTAAATCCAAGATGGCCCCATTTCTAGTAGGTTCTTGTATTACCTGGGCCAGATAATGATCCCCGAGTGTACTCAAGAACCTGCTTCCCTTAGCCGAGCTGCTGGTCTCATTTATCCAGTTTATTTCAGGGTAATTAAAGTCTCCCATTATTAGAACTTGCCCATGCTTAGCTGCATTTCCAATCTCTAACAATAATTGTATTTCCTCACGTTCAGCTATATTTGGGGGTTTATAGCATACTCCCACCAATATGCGTTTAGAATTAGCTCCTCCACTATTTAACTCAACCCACAAAGATTCAATGATGCAGTTAGTGCCAGCATAAATATCTTCTCTGACTATAGGCTTAAATTCAGGCCTAACATACAGACAGATCCCTCCTCCTCTTTTACCATTTCCTAAATAGGTTATAACCATCCAGATTAACAGTCCAGTCATGAGATTCATCCCACCATGTTTCAGTAATGCCTATTAAGCCCCATTTTTCTTGTACTGCTAATATTTCTAGCTCGTCCATTTTCCCAGGCAAACTTCTTGCGTTTCTTAATGTGGCTATGGCTCTGCCGTTGTAAAGTGCTTGCCACTGTATTTGAGGCCCCTAATAATACCTCCCTAATGTCAATTGTAACCCTCCCCCTTCTCCTCCCCATGGGTAACTAATGCATCCCTTTCCCGCTCTACCCTATTTACCCCAATACTTCTATATAGTCCCTCCCCCCCACCTACAAGTTTAAAAACTCCCCCAGCCGTTCTATCATCCTATCCCCTAGCCCAAAAGCTCCCTGATTATTAAGGTGCAATCCATCCCTGCTATAGAGATTGTACCCAAGTGAGAAGTCAGCCTCGTGCTCTAAAAACCCCAAACCCTCTGCACTGCACCACTTTTTTAGCCACGCATTAACCTCCCTAAGCTCCTTCTGCCTCCCTGTGCTAGCACGTGGCACTGGTCATAGCTCAGAAAATACTACCTTTCGGTCTTAGCTTTAAGCTTATTCCCTAGTTCTCTAAAATTATTCTTTAGGACGCTCCATCTTCCACTAACTTTGTCATTGGTACCAAGGTGTACCAAGACCGCCGGTTCATTACCAGCCCCTCCCAATAATTTATCCACCCGATCCACAACATGCCAAACCCGAGCACCAGGGAGACAGCAGACTGTTCGATTGCTGGGATCTGGGTGACAAATTACCCTGTCTACCTTCCTAATAATAGAGTCCCCTACCACCAAAACATGTCTGTTGCTCTGTCTATTCTGCCCTCCCTCTCCTCCAGTAGAACTGTTCTCCCGGCTGTTAGAGGGAACAGCTCTATCTGGCATTACCATTCCTGAATGGACATCCCCAACAGTTTCACTCAATCTGGCAAATCTGTTGGTGTTTGCCAACTCAGAACTGGCCTGCCTCCTCCTGTTTCCCCTGATTCCCCTTCTAACTGTAACCCAGCTACCCTCACTAGCTCCAGCTCCTCCCTCCATACTAGGCCCAGCTAAACTGTGCTCCGTGAGCACCACCTCCCTTTCCAGTGGAGCAGTATCACTAAGTGCTGCAATTCTCCGCTCCAGATCTCCAATTTGAGCTTCCAGAGAGGCAACATGCTCACACCTGTCACAGAGGTATGGACCCTGGATCATTTGTTCCAGTAGTGCATACATTTGGCAGGATGTACACTGAGTAAGGTTACCACTGGACTGACTCAGTTACAAAAATACAGTGAGAAAACAAATCAATGTATTTGTATAAAGATTGCTTTTCTACACCTTAATCCAAATAAAACAGAAAAAATATATATACGTTTGTTTTCTTTTTTTTCTTATAATAACCCTTTTCTTTGGATTTCCTCCTTTTATTTAATCTCCTACACACTAACTACACTTACACTAGAAATGATTGCAAGATCCCAAGCTCGCACTTCGCTTGTTAAAATAGACCCTGGCTACTCGCCTGTACAATGATAAATGAGCACAAGCTCGCACTTCGCTTGTTAAAATAGACCCTGGCTACTCGCCTGTACAATGATAAATGAGCACAGGACAGAAAACACTGCACTGCCTCACAGAACGGATTCAGCAGAACACTTATATAACTTACACAGGCCAAGCCACACCCACTCTCACCTGTATCACTGATTACTGCAACAGACAGAAAACTGTGCACTATTTTACTGAGCGGATTCAAACAGAACCTCACACAAATGCACACAGATAAACATTTACAAAGGCCATGCCACACCCACTCTCACCTGCAAACTGATTACTGCAACAGACAGAAAACTGTGCACTGATTTACAGAGCTGATGCAAACATGACCTCACACAAATGCACACAGATATAACTTACACAGGCCAAGCCACACCCACTCTCACCTGTATCACGATTACTGCAACAGACAGAAAACTGTGCAGTGATTTACAGAGCTGATTCAATATGTTGTCCATATGGTGATATCCATGTGTAGAGTAGTCTCAGAAGCTGCTGGAAGAGGGTGTTTGCTACGACCAGAGAATTATTTTGACAGAATTCTACTAATCTCTGACCTGCCTCATTTTGTACTCCAAGGCCAAATTTGCCAGTTATTTCAAGTATCCTTTGGTTCCCTACTTTATCTTTCCAATCTCTTATGATGATAGTAACATATTTTCTTGGTGTTATATCTATGATGTGTTGAATATCCTCTTATAACTTCAGCCTCCTCAGCATCCATTGTTGCTGCATAGACTTGGATCACTGTAATGTTAAACGGCTTGCCTTCTATTCAAATGTAAATATTTATTTAATTTATTAGGTTGTAACCAAGCAATGCTTTGGCCACTCTTTGATTGACTAGGATGTCTACTCCATTTCTTCTGCAGGATTCTTGACCACAGTAGAATATCTGGTGGTTGTCTGATGTGTAATGTCCCTTTCCAGTCAATGTAAGTTCACTAATTCCCAGGATATCAATGTTTAATATTGTTATCTCATTATTGACCACATCTAGTTTCCCTTGGTTTATATTTCTAGCATTCCAGGTTCCTATGCTGAATTGATCTTTGCAGTAGCGGACTTTCCTTTCCCCTCCAGACACTTCTGCAGCTGGGTGTCCTTTCGGCTTTGGCCCAACCACTTCATTAGATCTGGTGCTACTTGTACTTGCCCTCTGCTCTTCCTCAGTAATGTGGTAGGCACCTTCTAACCTGAGGGGCTCATCTACCGGTGCCATATCATTATGTCTCTGGTGGTGCCTGTCCATAAAGTAATCTTAGCAACATTACTGGGGTGGGTTGCAGTTTCCTTCTCCAGTGGGCCGCAATTTGTCTGACCTCTCTGACATGACATGATCATTTTGGCTGACACTACACAGTATAGCTCAAAGCTTCATTAAGATAAGGTAGCAATACAGAAGGGGAGTATACTAGTTTGTGACAAAAAAATGTGAAGTCAAACACAGTATGAAAGGAAGTGTGAAATCACAATTGAAAAGAAACTAGAAAAAAAGGGAAACTTGGTAATATAGGAGTAGACAAAATAGAGAAAAATATGGATGGAAGATTTGAATGAGATCTGTTTATGGTTGGAGTGTGTGTGGGTGTTTGTAGAGTCCAACGTCACAAGCATTTGGAACTCTGGGGGGGGGGGGGGGGGGTGGTACTGCATCAGGGTAGAAAAAGAGAAAGTGTATGTAGTGTCCAGCATAAAATATGTTATAAATGTAAAAACACAAAGATGTTTATCACAATAACTGTTTACATTACTTTTGTCCCACAGAAGAATCAGTCCAATAATATACCATCTTGTTAGATTTCAAAGGTATGGCTTTACCCTCAGTCCTATTGGTGTAACCTTTACATAATTGAGCAAACCCAGGGTTTGTTCCTAAAAAAAGTCTTAACTGCAGCTATGGGTTTATAATGAATAATGGGTATGGAGAGGAAGATGTCTTGCACAAATGTTAACCACTAACCATTCCCCAAAATGTTGATAATTATAGAATAAGTATTCACTGTTTCCCAGGACTAATAGTGATAGTATTTAAAGCAGTATATTCTTAATCTACATGCATTAGGCACAGTTTAATGAGCCAGAGACACACTGGCAGTTTACAAAGTGACATAAACCAGATAGAAAGGTGGGGTAAATAGTTAAATGGATATATATATATAGCGACTTGCACCGTCAAAAAATGACGGTCAATAAAAGAAAGTGTTGAAATGCTGTTGTCATGTAATGAGAGTGTACTGTGTGCCTCAACTAACTAAATTCATTAAAAAACAGAAATCTACATTACATAAAATAAAAAAAACTAAAATCACCAAACATAAAAAATGTACATTACAGAACAAAAAAAAAACCTAAGTCACTAAAAATAAAAAAAGGAACATTAGAGAAAATACAAAAATACATTACAACCCCCCCCCACTACATTTAAAAAAAAATTACACATCTGAAAAGGAAATACATATAATACAATACAATACAATTAAATACAATACAATACAATTAAATAAAATACAATACACCACTATGTAATATACATCCCACTATGTAATATACATCCCCCTATGTAATATACATCCCACTATGTAATATACATCCCACTATGTAATGTAATATACATCCCACTATCTAATATACAATACTATCAAATAATTAGTGATGTTGCAAACATAAAATTTTCGGTTCGCGAACCGCGAACGCGAATTGCCGCAAATGTTCGCGAACCGGCGAATCCGGCAAACCGCCATAGACTTCAATGGGCAGGCGGATTTTAAAACCCACATGGACTCTTCTGGCCACAATAGTGATGGAAAAGTTGTTTTAAGGGGACTAACACCTGGACTGTGGCATGCCGGAGGGGGATCCATGTCAAAACTCCCACGGAAAATTACATAGTTGATGCAGAGTCTGGTTTTAATCCATAAAGGGCATAAATTACCTAACATTCCTAAATTGTTTGGAATAACGTGCTTTAAAACATCAGGTATGATGTTGTATCGATCAGGTAGTGTAAGGGTTAGGCCCGCTTCACAGTGACAGACCAAACTCCCCGTTTAACGCACCGCAAACAACCGCAAACAGTCCATTTGCACAACTGCAAACTCCCCATTTGCACAAGGTTGGATACCAAGCTAGCCATGTCCCGTTCCTTGTCCTCACTGATGTCATTGAAGGTCTCTTCATCCACCCAGCCACGTACAACACCAAGGGTCCCCGAAAGGTGACAACAAGCCCCCTGAGACGCCTGCTGTGTTTGGTCTTCCACCTCCTCAAAGCCACCTTCCTCCTCTGACTCCTCTTCTTCAGACTCCTCTCACTGCATTGCCTCTCTCTGCATTATTATAAGGTGTGTTAAGTAGTACTACTCTTATCAGTTTAATACCTGTTACGTCGCCTATCAGGGGACGTGTATAAGGCCAGGATTTTTGGAACCGGGAGATGGAAAAAGATGCTTGGTTGGTCCTCCCACTTCAATTTTGGGGCACGGCGCGTGCAATCTAAGGTGCCACCAGATAGGAGTGGTGTGTTTGTAAGTACTACTCTTATCAGTTTAATACCTGTTACGTCACCTATCAGGGGGCGTGTATAAGGCCTGGAATTTTGGAACCGGGAGATGGAAAAAGATGGTTGGTTTGTCCTCCCACTTCAATTTTGGGGCACGGCGTGTGCAATCTAAGGTGCCACCAGATAGGAGTGGCGTGTTTGTAAGTACTACTCTTATCAGTTTAATGCCTGTTACGTCACTTATCAGGGGGAGTGTATAAGGCCTGGATTTTTGGAACTGGGAGATGGAAAAAGATGCTTGGTTGGTAATCCCACTTCAATTTTGGGGCACGGCGCGTGCAATCTAAGGTGCCACCAAATATTAGTGGCGTGTTTGTAAGTACTACTCTTATCAGTTTAATACCTGTTATGTCACCTATCAGGGGGCGTGTATAAGGCCTGGATTTTTGGAACCGGGAGATGGAAAAAGATACTTGGTTGGTCGTATCACTTCAAATTTGGGGCACGGCGAGTGCCATCTAAGGTGCCACCAGATAGGAGTGGCATGTTTGTAAGTACTACTCTTATCAGTTTAATACTTGTTACGTCACTTATCAGGGGGCGTGTATAAGGCCTGGATTTTTGGAACCGGGAGATGGAAAAAATACTTGGTTGGTCGTATCACTTCACTTTTGGGGCACGGCGAGTGCCATCTAAGGTGCCACCAGGTAGGAGTGGCGTGTTTGTAAGTACTACTCTTATCAGTTTAATACTTGTTACGTCACTTATCAGGGGGCGTGTATAAGGCCTGGAATTTTGGAACCGGGAGATGGAAAAAATACTTGGTTGGTCGTATCACTTCACTTTTGGAGCACGACACATGCAATCAAAGTTGCCACCAGATAGGAGTGGCGTGTTTGTAAGTACTACTCTTATCAGTTTAATACATGTTACGTCACTTATCAGGGGGCGTGTATAAGGCCTGGATTTTTGGAACCGGGAGATGGAAAAAATACTTGGTTGGTCGTATCACTTCAATTTTGGGGCACGGCGCGTGCAATCTAAGGTGCCACCAGATAGGAGTGGTGTGTTTGTAAGTACTACTCTTATCAGTTTAATACTTGTTACATCACTTATCAGGGGGCGTGTATAAGGCCTGGATTTTTGGAACTGGGAGATGGAAAAAGATGCTTGGTTGGTCCTCCCACTTTAATTTTGGGGCACGGCGTGTGCAATCAAAAGTGCCACCAGATAGGAGTGGCAAGTTTGTAAGTACTACTCTTATCAGTTTAATACCTGTTACAGCACCTATCAGGGGGCGTGTATAAGGCCTGGATTTTTGGAACCGGGAGATGGAAAAAGATACTTGGTTGGTCGTATCACTTTAATTTTGGAGCACGGCGCGTGCAATCTAAGGTGCCACCAGATAGGAGTGGCGTGTTTGTAAGTACTACTCTTATCAGTTTAATATCTGTTACGTCACCTATCAGGGGGCGTGTATAAGGCCTGGATTTTTGGAACCGGGAGATGGAAGAAGATGCTGGGTCGGTCCTCCTACTGTCACAGGGCCGGGGCGGGGGGCGCCCCCTCGTCGGGCTACCTGGTTGATCCTGCCTCAAAGATTAAGCCATGCATGTTTAAATACACACAGCCAGTACAGTGAAACTGCGACTTGCTCATTTAATCAGTTATAGACTGGTTCCTTTGATCGCTCCATCTGTTACTTTGATAACTGTCGGAATTAGAGAGCTGATACATGCCGACGAGCGCTGACTCCCCGGGATGCGTGCACTTATCAAAAATTAGGTATTGTTGCAGCCGCTGCTGTTGCAGCGACCAGAAAAAATGATGTTTGTTTCCCAGGCAGGAACTGCCCTAAAACATTGCGTCTTGAACCCTAGTTGGTGGCGGATAAGTCACGCAAGTCATGCGGCATTAAAAAGATAAAATACTGCAGCTTGTGGACCATTTTTAGCTCAAGGCAGCTCATCTCATCAGCCCTTTTTAGTCTAATGTATCGTCCAGTGTCAGTCTGTTCGGGATCCATCCCTCATTCATCTTTATAAAGGTGAGGTAATCTAGACTTTTTTGACCTAGGCGACTTCTCTTTTCAGTGACAATACCTCCTGCTGCACTGAAGGTCCTTTCTGACAGGACACTGGAAGCGGGGCAGGCCAGAAGTTCTATGGCAAATTGGGATAGCTCAGGCCACAGGTCAAGCCTACACACCCAGTAGTCAAGGGGTTCATCGCTCCTCAGTGTGTCGATATCTGCAGTTAAAGCGAGGTAGTCTGCCACCTGTCGGTCGAGTCGTTCTCTGAGGGTGGATCCCGAAGGGCTGTGGCGATGCGTAGGACTGAAAAAGCTCTGCATGTCCTCCATCAACAACACCTTTTTTTAAACGTCCTGTCCTTGCCGGCGTGGTCGTGGGAGGAGGAGGATTACTTTCACCTCTTCCCCTGCTAGATTCCCGTTGTGCTGTGACATCACCCTTATACGCAGTGTAAAGCATACTTTTTAATTTCATTTGGAACTGCTGCATCCTTTCTGCCTTGCGGTAATTCGGTAACATTTCAGGTAATTTCTGCTTATACCGGGGGTCTAGTAGCGTGGACACCCAGTACAGGTCGTTCTCCTTCAGCCTTTTTATACGAGGGAACCACGACAGGCACGACAGCATGAAAGACCCCTCTTGCTCAAGGTTGGATGCCGAGCTACCCATGTCCCATTCCTCGTCCTCAGTGATCTCACTGAAGGTATGTTCTTCCCCCCAGCCACGTACAACACCACGGGTACCAGATAGGTGACAACGAGCACCCTGGGAGGGCTGTTGTGATTGGTCTTCCTCCTCCCCCTCAAAGCCACATTCCTCCTCTGACTCCTCTTCCTCACAATCCTCCTCCAGCGTTGCCGCAGGTCCAGCAAGCGATGCTGATAAGGCTGTTTCTGGTGGTGATGGTGACCACAACTCTTCCACTTCTTCATCAAGCTCATCTACGGCCTGATCCAACACTCTTCGCAGGGCACGCTTCAAGAAGAAAACAAATGGTATGATGTCTCCTCAAAAGGACGCATAAGCCTACAGGCATTGCGTATGAGCGTCCAGTAACGTGGCAAAAAAATCCCCAGCTCTGCAGAGGCTGTCCTAGCACCCCGGTCATACAAATACTTGTTAACGGCCTTTTCTTTTTGGAGCAGGCGGTCGAACATTAGGAGTGTTGAATTCCAACATGTCGGGCTGTCTAAAATCAAGCGCCTCGCTGGCATGTTGTTTCGCCGCTTTATATCTGTAAAGTGCGCCATGGCCGTGTAGGAACGCCTGAAATGGGCACACACCTTCCTGGCCTGCCTCATGACGTCTTGTATGCCTGGGTGCTTATGCACAAAGCGTTGTACAATTAGATTACACACATGTGCCATGCACGGCACATGTGTCAACTTGCCCAAATTCAATGTCGCCAACAAATTTCTTCCATTGTCACAAACCACTTTGCCAATCTTCAGTTGGTTGGAGCCAGCCATTGATCCACCTGTGCGTTCAGGGCGGACAGGAGTGCTGGCCCAGTGTGACTCTCTGCTTTCAGGCAAGTCAACCCCAAGACGGCGTGACACTGCCGTATCCGGGATGTTGAATAGTATATGGGGAGCTGGGGGGTGCTGTTGATGTGGAGCAAGATGCAGCAGCAGAAGAGGACTCAGCTGAGGAGGTTATGGAAGAGGATGGAGTAGGAGGAGTAGAGGAGGTGGCAGTAGGCCTGTGTGCAAGTCGTGGCGGTGTCACCAACTCCTCTGCAGTGCCACGCATTCCATGCTTGGCAGGCGTCAGCAGGTTTATCCAATGTGCAGTGTAGGTGATATACATGCCCTGACCATGCTTTGCAGACCAGGTATCAGTGGTCAGATGGACCCTTGCCCCAACACTGTGTGCCAGACATGCCATTACTTCCTTTTGCACAATCGAGTACCGGTTGGGGATTGCCTTTTGTGAAAAGAAATTTCGACCGGGTACCTTCCACTGCGGTGTCCCAATAGCTACAAATGTTTTGAACGCCTCAGACTCCACCAGCTTGTATGGTAAAAGTTGGCGGGCTAAGAGTTCAGACGAGCCAGCTGTCAGATGCCGGGCAAGGGGGTAACTTTGTGACATTGGCTTTTTACGCTCAAACATACCCTTGACAGACACCTGACTGTGGGGAGTTGAGTAGGAACAGCTAGAGGCGAGAGACGGAGTGGCGGATGGTGGGGCAGGGGCAAGGAGGACAGCAGTGGTTGACGTGGATGAAGATGCTGGACCAGGAGGAGGATGGCGGCTTTGAGTTTGTGTGCTGCTTGTACTCAGGTGTTGATCCCATTGGCGTTTGTGATGTGACATCATGTGCCTTCGCAAAGCAGTTGTACCTAGGTGGGTGTTGGACTTCCCACGACTCAGTTTCTTTTGGCACAGGTTGCAAATGGCATCGCTGTTGTCACAGGCAGACACACAAAAAAAGTGCCACACTGCTGAGCTCTGCAGTGACGGCATTCTGGTGGTGGCAACAGCATGCGTTGATTGGCGTGCTGTCTGGCTGACCCCGGGTGCCGATGCATGCTGTCTGACTGTGCCACTAGCTCCTTGCGATGACCTCCCTCTGCTTCCAACTCGACTCCTCCTCCGATCCTGTCTCCCCATCTGAACTTTCCCCCTGTTCTTCTTCTCTTCTAGCGGGCACCCACGTGACATCCACGGACGCATCGTCATCATCATCACCCGCTTCACTTGTATCTGACAACTCAACAAAGGAAGCAGCAGTGGGTACATCATCATCATCATCATCACACCGTACGTACATGTGTGTAATGCTGCCTGACTGAGACATATCCCTGTTATCTACATCCTCTGGCGATAATGGTTGCGCATCACTCATTTCTTCAAACTGATGTGTAAATAACTCTTCTGACTGATCAATTGAAGCGGCTGTGGTACAAGTGTTGGTGGTGGCGGCAGGCGGGCGAGTGGTAACTTGAGAGGTGCCCGAAGCTAAGCTGGAGGAGGATGGTGCGTCAATGTTCCGAGCGGAAGCTGTAGAAGATTGGGTGTCCTGTGTTAGCCAGTCAACTATGTCCTCAGAAGTTTTTGAGTTCTGGGTAACTGGCCTCTGAACACTGGGCATTATTGTAGGGCCAAAGGGAGTCACAGCACCACGACCACGACGGCTCCTGCGGATTGGCCTGCCTCTGCCTGTCATTTTTTTTACGATTAGTGGTACTATGTGTGCAAGCTACTGTGACATCAGATATGAGTGCCACTGTGCACTTGCAGAAGTTGGCAGAGTAGACTCTGTAGGCCTGACACACACGCTTACAGACAAGTAACTGCTATTCAATGTATTACAGTCAAAATTGTATTCTTTGTTTAAATGTGGACTACTGACTGTAGCACCAGATATGAGTGGTGGCACTGACTGGGAAAGTGGGCACAGTATATGCTGTGAGCCTAAGACACACACGCTGGCAGGCAGGCAAATGAAATTAGAAAAAAGTGTTGTTTTTTTTTAAATGTAGACTGCTGGTACACCACCAGATTGGATTGGTTGCACTGGGCACAGTATCAGTTGTGAGCCTGAGACACGCACAGACTAGCGGTCAGGCAAATGAACTTAGATTTAACAAAATACAATTTTGATTTTTTTTAAGGTAGACTGCTGGTACACCACCTGATTGGATTGGTTGCACTGGGCACAGTATCAGTTGTGAGCCTGACACATACACTGGCTAGTAGGCAGGTAAATGAACTTAGATTAGAGAAAATAAAAGTTTTGGTTTTTAAAAGTAGACTGCTGGTACACCACCAGATTGGATTGGTTGCACTGGGCACAGTATCAGTTGTGAGCCTGACACACACACTGGCTAGTAGGCAGGCAAATGAACTTAGTTAGATTAGACAAAATAAAAGTCTTGTTTTTTAAAAGTAGACTGCTGGTACATCACCAGATTGGATTGATTGCACTGGGCACAGTATCAGTTGTGAGCCTGAGACACACACAGACTAGCAGTCAGGCAAATGAACTTAGATTTAACAAAATACAATTTTGTTCTTTTTAAAGGTAGACTGCTGGTACACGACCTGATTGGATTGGTTGCACTGGGCACAGTATCAGTTGTGAGCCTGACACACACACTGGCTAGTAGGCAGGCAAATGAACTTAGATTAGACAAAATAAAAGTCTTGGTTTTTAAAAGTAGACTGCTGGTACATCACCAGATTGGATTGATTGCACTGGGCACAGTATCAGTTGTGAGCCTGAGAAACACACAGAATAGCAGTCAGGCAAATGAATTTAGATTTAACAAAATACAATTTTGGGTTTTTTAAATGTACACTGCTGGTACACCACCTGATTGGATTGGTTGCACTGGGCACAGTATCAGTTGTGAGCCTGAGACACGCACAGACTAGCTGTCAGGCAAATGAACTTAGATTAGACAAAATAAAAGTCTTGTTTTTTAAAAGTAGACTGCTGGTACACCACCAGATTGGATTGGTTCCACTGGGCACAGTATCAGTTGTGAGCCTGACACACACACTGGCTAGTAGGCAGGCAAATGAACTTAGTTAGATTAGACAAAATAAAAGTCTTGGTTTTTAAAAGTAGACTGCTGGTACACCACCAGATTGGATTGATTGCACTGGGCACAGTATCAGTTGTGAGCCTGAGAAACACACAGAATAGCGGTCAGGCAAATGAACTTAGATTTAACAAAATACAATTTTGGGTTTTTTAAATGTACACTGCTGGTACACCACCTGATTGGATTGGTTGCACTGGGCACAGTATCAGTTGTGAGCCTGAGACACGCACAGACTAGCTGTCAGGCAAATGAACTTAGATTTAACAAAATACAATTTTGGATTTTTTAAAGGTATACTGCTGGTACACCACCTGGTTGGATTGGTTGCACTAGGCACATTATCAGTTGTGAGCCTGACACACACACACTGGCTAGTAGGCAGGCAAATGAACTTAGATTAGAGGAAATAAAAGTTTTGGTTTTTAAAAGTAGACTGCTGGTACACCACCAGATTGGATTGATTGCACTGGGCACAGTTTCAGTTGTGAGCCTGAGAAAACCACAGAATAGCAGTCAGGCAAATGAATTTAGATTTAACAAAATACAATTTATGTTTTTTTAAATGTACACTGCTGGTACACCACCTGATTGGATTGGTTGCACTGGTCACAGTATCAGTTGTGAGCCTGAGACACGCACAGACTAGCTGTCAGGCAAATGAACTTAGATTAGACAAAATAAAAGTCTTGGTTTTTAAAAGTTGACTGCTGGTACACCACCAGATTGGATTGGTTGAACTGGGCACAGTATCAGTTGTGAGCCTGACACACACACTGGCTAGTAGGCAGGCAAATGAACTTAGTTAGATTAGACAAAATAAAAGTCTTGGTTTTTAAAAGTAGACTGCTGGTACACCACCAGATTGGATTGATTGCACTGGGCACAGTATCAGTTGTGAGCCTGAGAAACACACAGAATAACAGTCAGGCAAATGAACTTAGATTTAACAAAATACAATTTGGGGTTTTTTAAATGTACACTGCTGGTACACCACCTGATTGGATTGGTTGCACTGGGCACAGTATCAGTTGTGAGCCTGAGACACGCACAGAATAGCGGTCAGGCAAATAAACTTAGATTTAACAAAATACAATTTTGGATTTTTTAAAGGTATACTGCTGGTACACCACCTGGTTGGATTGGTTGCACTGGGCACAGTATCAGTTGTGAGCCTGACACACACTCACTGGCTAGTAGGCAGGCAAATGAACTTAGATTAGACAAAATAAAAGTTTGGGTTTTTAAATGTACACTGCTGGTACCCCACCAGATTGGATTGGTTGCAATGGGCACAGTATCAGTTGTGAGCCTGAGACACGCACAGACTAGCTGTCAGGCAAATGAACTTAGATTAGGCAGAAAAAAACAGGCTGATGTTATAGCCCTAAAAAGGGCTTTTTGGGGTGCTGTCCTTGCAGCAGAGATCAAAAGAGTCCTTCAAGACTGTATTGGACACTGTGTACAGTAGCCTAGCTATGGTTTTCCCTATTGAATTAGTATCACCTACACTCAGCCTCCTCTCAGTAAGACTGCAAGTTAGTTCTGATTCCAAAATGGCTGCTGCCCATGAGGTTGAAGGGTCTGGAAGGCAGGGTATGATGCTGATTGGCTGGAATGTGTCTGCTGACTGTGAGGTGCAGGGTCAAAGTTTGTTTAATGATAAAGTATAGGGGGAGGATCGAACATTGCATATGTTCGCAGTTCGCCGCGAACGCAAACATGCTAGGTTTGCCGGGAACAGTCCGCCGGCGAACTATTCGCGACATCTCTACTAATAATACATCCCCCTATCTATCTAATATACAATACATGCTATCTATATATAGCTACCCTAATTCTAAGCTACAATAAAATAATTAAGACCACTTACCTTTGAGATGTTTCTTCAGATCACCAACCTACGGTAAAAAAGATTTAAAAAAATTAATACAACACGTTTACATGAAATAACTAAATATTGTAAACTTTCTAAATATTCTAAATATTATACTCACCTTTCTAGCATGTCACGTCCCAGCATGTCACGTCCTCCATGTTCCGTCCTTCATCTTTGCGTCTTCTCCGGCGCTGCTCCTGTTAAAAAAAAACATTACATTAGTAAACATACATAAACCTAAAACAAAGTGAAATAAACACAATCTACATTATACTTACCTCCCCGCGATGTCTCTGGCCTCCTGGTGTTCTCCTCCGGAAGCATCCGCGCGTAAAAAAAACACAAAAAAAAATAGGAAAAAAAAAACGACACACATCCACCCTGGCGGATGTCTCCGACGCTAATGAGCTTCCAGAATAAAATTGGCAATGGCGGCTTCTGATTGGCTGAAAAGGCTGTCTATCAAATTCAGCGAATGAGAAGACCCCAATTGTGAACCAATGAAAAAAGTATACACCCCAAAATACCACGCTGATTGGATAACACACCTGTCAATCTTTATTTGAACCAATCCTAAGACTTTATTGCCATCAGCCAATCGCAATGGAATATAACCCCAAGTACTGATTGGTGAAGACATCTGCGCCTTCCAATTGGCTGTAATATTGATTGATATTAACAATAGCCAATGAGAATGTGCAAATCCTTCACCAATCAGTAAGTGGGGGTGTATTCCATGTGATTGGCTATTGTCAGTGCAACCAATCAGAATGCGCAGATGCTCCAACCAATCACCCTGTGGGGGTGTATTCCATTGTGATTGGCTGAAGGTACCTGCGCCTTGTGATTGGTTTAAATAAAGATTGACAGGTGCATTATCCAATCCGAGAGGGATTTTAGGGTGTATCCCTTTCTGATTGGTTCACACAATGGCGCCTCCTGGTTGGGTGAATTTGATAGACAGCGTTTACAACCAATAAGAAGGCGCCATTGCCTATTTTCTTCCGGAAAAGTCTCTGGGAGCCTCATTAGCGTCGGGGATGTCCCTGAGTGCGGATATATATATATATATATATATTTTTTAAACAGGGCATGGCAGAAGAGAATTTGGAGGAGGCCGTAGACATCGCGGGGAGGTATGTACAATGTAGATTATGTTTATTTTGTGTTTATGTATGTGTATTAATGATGTGTTTTTTTTAACAGGTGCCGCTCCGGAGAATAAGGACGGGACATGCCGGAAAGGTGAGTAGAATATTTAGAATGTATAGAATGTTTATTTATGTAGTGTAAACGTGTTGCACTAATTTTTGGCTGAACTGAATGGACATCTGCAAAGGGAAGTGGTCTTAATTATTTTATTTTAGCTTAGAATTAGATTTTTTTATCTATAGATAGCATTCATTGTATGTTAGCTAGGGGTATGTGTTTTATATAGATAGCATAGCATGTATTGTATATTAGATTGTGGTATTTATTTAGATAGATTGGGGATGTATTATTATATAGATAGGATGTATATTAGATTATTGTATTTATTTAGATAGATTGTGTGATGTATATTAGATAGGGGTGTATTGTATTGTATTTAATTGTATGTATTTGTATTGTATTGTATTTTTATTGTATTGTATTTGTATTGTATGTATTATATGTATTTCCTTTTCGGTGTGTAATTTTTTTTTTCTGTAGTGAGGTGGGGGGTTGTAATGTTTTTTTTATTTTCTGTAATGTTCCTTTTTTATTTTTTGTGACTTAGGTTTTTTTTATTTTCTGTAATGTAAATTTTCTTTTTGTGACTTAGGTTTTTTATTTTATGTAATGTAAAAAAAATTTTTTTGTGTGACTTTAGGCTTTTTTTATTTTTTGTAATTAGAGTGGTGGGGGTTATTCGGGGGTAGGTAGGTAGTGTAGTTGTTAATAGGTTAGTGTAGAGGGTGTTTAGTTGATATTTAATGTTTTATTGGGGGGGTATAGTGCAGTGTAGTGTTTATACTTAGTGTCATGATGGTCCTTGATGATCATCATGGCACTTATGTGGTTAATGTAGTGTTGTAACAGGCCCATAATGGTCTTAATATACCCTTATGGGACTGATGGGGTTAAATAGAGGCTTATGAGGGTCTGTATGGACCCCCATGAGTGAGGGGGTTAATGAAGTGCTTATGGGGGTCTGTATTGACCCCCATGAGTGACAGGCTTAATGAAGGGCTTATGGGGGTCTGTATTGACCCCCATGAGGGACAAGGCTTAATGAAGGGCTTATGGGGGTCTGTATTGACTCCCATGAGTGACAGGTTTATTGAAGGGCTTATGGGGGTCTATATTGACCCCCATGAGTGACAGGGTTAATGAGGGGTTTATGGGGGTCTGTATTGACCCCCATGATTGACAGGGTGATAGTGTATATTTGTTTTCTTTTACAACGGGTCCTTTAAGGGAATTTTGAATTTTCAATGCAGCGGGGGTGCCCGAACGTGTGCAATCGGGACCCCCACTGCGATGGTTAATGTGGGGTTAATGGAGGGCTCCGAGCTCATCTCGGATCCTGTGGGGTTAATGCGGGTTTCCTAGCTTATCTCGGATCCCTTCTTGGGCTGTGAGCCTCGTTTTCGTTTTTTTTTTGGCAGCCATTTTTTCTCTTGCTTAGGGGATTTTCGTGTGTCTGAACTCGGGAATTTGGACTTAAATGGAGGTGTAACTTCACTTTCAGAGGTCCTGGGTGCCCCCCCCCTTGCTATAGGTAAGCTTTTTATGTAGTTTTTGTGAGTATTTGGTGTGTTTTCACTGTTTTTAGTTGCGGCCCTTATAGTCGTATTTTTAGTGCGTGTGGGTGTTTGTTACATTATGGTTGGTTCCGAGTTGTGCGTATGACGTGTTTAACGACTCTCCTCGCTACGCGAGGCTCGCCAGCAATGAGCGCCTTCCGCGCTCATTGCCTCTCATTGCCTAAGTGCTACGATTTAACGGCTACGCGAGGCTAAGCAAGAAAAAAAATAATCAGCTAAGCGAGAAAAAAATGGCAGCCGGAAAAAATGAAAATGAGGCTACACGACCCCGAACCACGCAAAACACCGCCAGACATGTACCACTTACACAGGAATGTACGAGGTACAAAATACACTATTACAAAGGACGGAAACTGCTTACGAGCCGCGTAATACATATACAATCGCCGCCATTTTACAATACTAACTTGCAACTAATAACATTATGAATCTAAAATGGGGCTTTACACGACTAAACCAACGGTTTGGCCTCGCGCACGCAGCCTATTTATACAGCACAATTGGCAATTTCTCATCAGGGCAGCAACTGTACATTGTATGCTGCAGGAAAATCAAAAGAGATTGTCAGCTCTTTAGAATATTGATTGATGGATATATTAATTACAAATAGGTAAAGTATATTAATTTATTAAGTAATTAATTAATTAATTAATAGTAAAAAATAATATATGTAAATAAAACAAAACGCTAAATAGCTTATTTTACACTGCCGTTACTTTATGAATATATTAATGCTTCGCACTTCCTAATACATTTGTTCATTCAGAATTCATTTTTAACATACATTAATTTAATAAGTATTAATTAGTAATGTAAAATAAAAATGTATACTTTACACTACTATGAAAAATGTAAAATGTTTACACTGCACTTATATATATCACGCCGAAGGTGCTCAGAGGAGTAAAAGTACATGAGAGGAGAGGGTCGCAATAAGAACCAAAGGTAATCAGAGTACCAAAAGCTTTACATTGTGTCGCAAACAGCATTGCCATGGCTTAAAATGTTATTGCCCCGTAATTTTTGACGAGCAAGTCGCTAGTATATATATATATTTCATGACCACCTTTTATATACATTGTTTCATTATATTGCACACCCAGTTACACTAACCTATGTATAACTAGTGACTTGCCCTTCAAAAAATTATGGCAATAAAATTGTAAGGCAGGTAATGCTGTTTACCACAGAGAGTATGTGTTTTGGTGGTCTGAGATCTTTAGGCGCTCATCGTGTGACTCGCAATGAACACCTTTGGCGCTCATTGCAAGCCTCTGGGTCGGTGTATTTTTTGTTATCATAGGCGCATTTGAGCTTATTGTAAGGTCCACGCTGATCTCCTTTTGGCGCCTATTGCAAGGCTCTCCCCTGGTGTACTTTGTTTCCTATGAGCACCGTTGGCGCTCCTTGTGAGGCTCACAGTGAAGGTCTTTGTGGTTGTTTGCGATACTGTGATTTTTTTTTGTTTTGTGTATAATTTTTTTAATGCTATTTAATTAATTAAGGAAATCATAAATTAATATACTTTACCTATTTGTAAGTAATATATGCAGTAAGGAATGTGCTGAAGAGCTAACAATCTGTTTTGATGTTCCTGCAGCATATAATGTAGATTTGCAGTGTTGTTGAGCTGAGGTATAAGTGTCAGCAATGTGTGCAGTGTGTAGTGTAAATAGGCTGCGTGCGCGAGGGGAAACCGTTTGTGTAGCTGGGTACTTCCGTATTCTGTAAGTTAGTGTTGTAAAATGGCGGCGAATGTGTATGGGTAGGCAGGTTTGTATTATTTAGCGTCCTTGCTAATGGTGTATGTTGTAGGTCGTACACGTTTTTGTAAAATTTGTACGTGCTTGGCAGTGTTTTGCGGCTTTAGGTGTTGTGTAGCCGCGTTTTCATTTTTCGGCTTAGGGGATTTTCGAGTGTCTAAACTAAAATTGAGGTTCAACCTGTCTTCCAGATGTCCTCGGTGTCCCCCTTGCTGTGGGTAAGGTTTTTATTTTATTTTTGTGTGTATTTTGGTGTTTTTTAATGTATGCTGCTGTGCGCGGGTTGTATTTTTGCAAGTCAGTAATGGATTTTTTCTAAGTCCCGCGGGTCGTATTTTTTTTGTGTAAGTCCGCATTTTTTTTTTTCTAAGTCTCACGGCTCTTATTTTTTTGTGTAAGTCCGTAGTTAGTAATTGCGTGTTTGGTGTTTCTTTTCAAAGTCCCGCTTCTGTGGGTGTTTGTAACCTCTTGTGAGGCACCGTAGAGCCTCCACCTCCGCAAATACGGCCCCTTGCTTCAAGACGGTCAGCATTTGCGGCCTGTAATGAGCCTTCTGCTCATTGCAGCCGACTTGGGAGCCTCCACCTCCGCAAATGCGGACCCTCACTTTGCAAGGGTCCGCATTTGGGTTCCGAAAGTTTCAGGGGGTCATAGGGATGAGCGCTCCTTGCCAGCAACTGCGGCCCTTAGCTTAGCGTTAGCAACAACCCATATTGCTGAGAACTATATATGTGAATACACACATTCTTAAGAAACCTATTTCTCTACCTTACCTTGCTTCCAAACTGTTTGAGCAGTTTATCTACAATCGCCTTACCCAATTTATTTCCTCCAACTCCCTTTTTGATGCCTTCCAATCAGGCTTCCGGAACCAAAAACACTTCACATAGACAGCTCTCTTCCAAGTCAAAGAGTCACTTCTGATTTTTCTGGATCTCTCTGCTGCCTTTGACACAGTTGACCATACTCTCCCTTGGCATCCGAGACACTGCTCTCTCAAGGTTCACATCATACCTACAAAATCAGAAATGTAGTGTCTTCTTCTCTGGCATAACTTCTTTTCCTCGCCCTCTGTCTGTTGGCGTACTCCAAGGTTCAGTCCTAGGCATCCTCCTTTTCACCATCTATACATCCTCATTTGGCACCCTAATAAATTCTTTTGAATTTCAGTATAATTTTTATGCAGACGACACAAAATCTACCTGACAGCACCAGATCTACCCCATCTCCTATGGCACACATTTATAACTGCTTCTCATGCATATCCTCCTGAATTTCTAGCCCACCAAATCAAATTCAACATGTTAAAGGATGAGCTTCTAATCTTCCTACCCTCTACTACAGCTCATATATCTTTCACTGGCAATGCCATTATCACTCCCACCTCCCAGGCTCTTTGTCTTGGGGTACTGTGGGACCCTGATATCTCTTTCATTCATCATACTCATATACAATCACTGACAAAATATTACCTTTATCATCTAAAAAATATCTGCAAAATCCACTTTCTTACACAACTAAAATTCTAATACATTCTCTAATCATATCTCGCCTCTACTACTGCATCTTGCTACTTGCTGGCCTCCCATTATCCCTCCCCCATTCCAGTCCACAATGAACGCCTCTGCTAGACTAAACTACCATATGCAATTATCAGTGTCTGCAGCAGCTCTCTGTCAATCACTCCCCTGGCTTCCTATAGCCTCCAGAAAAAGCCATCAATAATAGTGCACCCCCTTTTATCTCTGTTATGATCTCATAAAACTCCTCCAATAACTTCCTTTGTTTTGCTAATGACCTTCTTATTTCCTCCTTTCTAATCACCTCTTTTCACCCCCGCTTTCAGTACTCTTCTTGTGCTGCCCCTATTCTCTGGAGCTCCTTCCCTGCACCACTAAACTATCTTCCTGCCTCAAAACCTTCAATCTTTTGTATGATTAATGGATCTATCACTCTCCTGTACCACACCCAAACCCTTTAGATTGTAAATTTGTGAATTTTCAATCTTGCAAGGTGCTTTAGGGAAAGCACTATGCACACTAGAAACTAAGCTCAAAGACAGGATCATCCATTCTTTTGCAATGTGTTAAAATAGTTTCTGCCTTGTACTTAACCTGTGTATAGAGTTACAGAATATCTTGGAGTTTTACAAATAAAAAATAAAAAAATAGTAATAATAATAACATAAACTGCTACAGAAATTCACACATATATGCTATTCATATTTCTACTGATATGACTATACACATGGTGCTAGATGTACATAAGGTTTAATATGTCTACATATAAACAAATTTACACACATACATACATTTATCACATATAATATATATATATATATATATATATATATATTTACTTTAACATATTAACATATATATGGACACTCACATACTATGTTACATCACTTGACACTATATTACAGTTTTGAATTCCCTTCCATTCTACCTCCTTGAGGCTTTCCAGCTGCCTCACATTTGCAGTTTCCATGACAGAACACAAATTGGAGCATCTCAGATGAACAAAGCCCTGTGCGCAGATAATCTCGCCAAGAACACTTTCTAGAAAGGAAAGATTAGCATGAGAATAGCTCTTCCTGCTGTACTTTGAATTCCTGTAGCTCCGTCACCCTCCATTTGAAACCAGTGCTTTGAGAGGCATATATTTTTAACTCCGTTTTCTGCCATGTGAACCAGTAAATGTATATTAGAGCAAATCTTTTCCAGCTCCCCTGGCACTAGATGAGTTAATTTGGCATTGAAGAGTATAGGGGAAAAGCGTGTTGATGGAAAAAATAATGCAGATCATATCCCTTATACCTCCAGCGAGAAAGAAGCTGGCACCTTAAACTTAGCCAAATTTACATTTTAATGGGAAATCTTACAAACTGTCTGCCTTGGAAGATACAAATTGCTTGCTGGATATGGAAGTTACCTTTTTTGAAATGAATCCTACAGCTTCTTAGCACATGAAAGACTTAGATTTTTTTTATTGCCCATCTTTTTTCATTCATTTTAAAAAAGAGCTTATATTTAATGCATTTATTACCTTGGACATATGCAATATGATAGCCACTGAGCTCAATGGAAAGGAAAGAAAAAGCTGTTTATCATAATACAAGAAGACAATGTACATTAACGGATGGACCTCTGTTGGGGGTGATGAACAGGTTTACTGGTGATGCACCTAATTTTACAAGAACATCCTTAGGCATACTATAAATATTTCTAGTGCCCCACATACTTTTCCAAAGTGCAGGAACCTTAGGACGTCTGAGTTGTCTGCAACATTTTCAAAAGGATCTGTTAATTTTGTGCATGTGACAGAACTGAAAACAATCACTACAGACCCTTGGTGGCAGGGCTATTACACATGGTAAATGATTCTTACAGGGCAAATAAGATAGTTTAGACACATGCCCACTCTTTAGTAAGCTCCCCTTGTAGTTCCATTATACCTCTGCACGAGCTAATTAGAGAATTTCCATTTGACCAATGTGCTTCTCTGCCCCCACAGCCCCTAGCCATCTCCAATATGGAGCTTGTGTCTGGGAGCCTACAGGTAATAAACACATACTTCCGTCCTATGGATACAAACAATTTATTGTCAACAATTCTCTCCCATCCCACAAGGAGTCTGGTTAGTCATTAAATGAAGTCCTTTGAAAACCAGGGCAGTGGCAAGTGGCTATACCAAAAGAACATACAGTGCCCTGCAAAAGTATTCACCCCCCTTGGCATTTTTTGTGTTTTGTTGCCTCACAACCTGGAATTAACATGGATTGTTTGAGGATTTGCATCATTTAATTTACAGGACATGCCCAGAACTTTGAAGATGCTTTTTTTTTTATTGTGATGCAAACAACAAATTGGACAATATAACAGAAAAAGTCAATGTGCATAACTATTCAACCCCTTAAAGTCAATACTTTGTAGAGCCACCTTTTCCGGCAATCACAGCTCCAAGTCACGTTGGATAAGTCTCTATGAACTTGCCACATCTTACCACTGGGATTTTTGCCCATTCCTCTTTGCAAAACTGCTCCAGCTCCTTCAAGTTGGATGGTTTGAGCTTGTGAACAGCAATCTTTAAGTCTGACCACAGATTTTCTATTGGATTGACATCTGGGCTTTGACTAGGCCATTCCAACACATTTACATTTTCCCCCTTAAACCACTCAAGTGTTGCTTTAGCAGTGTGTTTGGGGTCATTGTCCTGCTGGAAGATGAACCTCCGTCCTAGCCTCAAATCACGTACAGAGTGGTACAGGTTTTGCTCAAGAATATCCCTGTATTTAGCACCATCCAACTTTCCCTCAACTCTGACCAGTTTCCCAGTCCAAGCTGCTGAAAAACATCCCCACAGCATGATGGTGTTTTTTGGGTGATGGGATGTGTTGGGTTTGCACCAGACATAGTGTTTTCTTTGATGGCCGAAAAGTTAAATTTTAGTCTCATCAGACCAGAGCACCTTCCACCATACATTTTGGGAGTCTCCAAAATGCCTTTTCGCAAACTCAAAACCTGCCATTTTGTTTTTTGCTGAAAGTAATTGCTTTCTTCTGGCCACTTTGCCATAAAGCCCAACTCTCTGGAGCGTACGGCTTATTGTCGTCCTATGTACAGATACTCCAGTCTCTGCTATGGAACTCTGCAGCTCCTCCAGGGTTACCTTAGGTCTCTGTGCTGCCTCTCTGATTAATGTCCTCCTTGCCCGGTCCGTGAGTTTTGGTGGGCGGGCATCTCTTGGCAGGTTTGCTGTTGTGCCATGTTCTTTCCATTTGGTTATGATAGATTTGATGTTGCTCCTGGGGGTAATTAAAGATTTGGATATTTTTTTATAACCTATCCCTGACTTGTACTTCTCAACAACATTGTCCCTTACTTGTTTGGAGGGTTCCTTGGTCTTCATGGCAGTGTTTGGTTAGTGGTGCCTCTTGCTTAGGTGTTGCAGCCTCTGGGGCCTTTCAAAAAAGGTGTGTATATGTAATGACAGATCATGTGACACTTAGATTGCACACAGGTGGACATCATTTCACTAATTATGTGACTTCTGAAGGTAATTGGTTGCACCAAAACTTTTTATGGGCTTCATAACAAAGGGGGTGAATACATACGCACATGCTTATTTTCTGTTTTCTATTTCTAAAAAATACTTTTATGTATATAATTTTCTCATTTCACTTCACCAACTTAGACTATTGTGTACTGATCCATCACATAAAATTCAGATTAACAAAACTTTGAATTTAAGGCTGTAATGTAACAAAATAGGTAAAAAGTCAAGGGGGCTGGATACTTTTGAAAGGCACTGTAGGTGACATATCTCCCTCTGTGTCTGAGATCCCAGGGCAGGCTGTTATTAAAACCTCCTGGTAATGTTGGTCCCTCTTAGATAGATACTTTTTATAAACACAAATGGGTTATAAATCCAATTATTAAAGCTTTTTATAAAATTACTCTGGGGAATATCAAGCAAAATGGCAATGCTACTAAACTATGCTTTTCAAAAAAAATTCTGTTACTAAATTATATCTTTTAAAATCATGTAAATGTTACTTGTCATGATCACACAAATGCTTTTTTTGACACGTGTTTTGTGTCCCAACACACACAAAAGCATATGTTCTAGATTGAAATATTGCTTGCTTAGAATATGAATTATGTTGTCACCAATTTGACTTGCCAATATACATTAACAAAACATCTGCCAAATACTTAACATCCACACTTTGGCATAGATTAACCCTTTGAGTGTTTTAGAATTATCAATGCAGGAATAGTGTTGTCCTTTTCTATTCTTTCTCTCGTGATGTCATGTTCCTTCAAATATGTAGTAAAGAGACATAGATACAAAAGTGTGACACTGTGCATGCTGGGTAATATTGTGACTTTTTATGTACATTTTACTCACATTTAGTGTGAGCTTCTTATGCCCATATATATATATATATATATATATATATATATATATATATATATATATATATATATATATATATATATTATTTTTAGTATACTTAATTTAACTGGATACTTTCATGACTGATGATTCCAGGATACGCCACTGGTTCACATTTGAACAGCTCCTTTAAGATAAAGAGAAGCAGATCATAGGCAACAACTGCTATAAAACATATTAAATGGGCTCTGAACTCATGTGTACTGGTCTTTACCATCATGAAGATCAGCCAAAATCAAGTGGATAAGCTGTAAAAAAAAACGTATTTTCATCTGGTGCTCATTATTTTATAAATTTTTAATGTGTTTAACATTTTTTTCTTAATTATTATTATTATTACATTTTATTTGCATTGCACCAACATATTCCGTATCGCTGTACAGGGGATAAGAACATGGAAAATACAATATTAACAAAATCAGAAAATGGGGGGCCTTGTTTTGAGTTTAGAATCTTTGTAGAAAGTGCTTTTTTCCAAAGCACCCTACAAGACTGGAAACTCCCTACTTACAATCTAAAGGGAATGAAAGGGGCAGAGACCTGGGGATGAGTAACAGATAATGAATAACAAGGGTCAGGATGACAGGGAATGTAAGAAAGATTATTTATTAGTGGGAGGGATCTGATATAAGAGGCTCTAGTATGTAATATGTTGTCTGACTCCTAGTAGTGAGAAATATAATCTGAAAGTAGGAAAGTCAGGTGATTTCATGGTTCTATAAATTAAATCTGAATAGGGACAGGTGGGGAGGGAACTGCTCTCAGGGCTTCACAGAGGTCGTAGTCCTCTGTTTGCAAGTAAAACTTGGCATTGCAAGAAAATGGAAACAATGGCGTGAGGGACAGAAAGAACAGGAAGTAAGAGGAATGAGAATGAGACAGAGAACTTAGAAAACATGAAATACTTGAGACCTGTGAGTAGGAGGAGATTATGTAAGCTAGTAGTAGGGGAAGGATGGGGGAGGAGGGGAGCCAGGCAGGAAATAGCAAACAGTTGTATTGTTTGCAGGTAAGACTTGGCACTGCTGGTGTTGTATGCTGCTCTCAGGGCTTCACAGAGGTAGTAGGCCTCTGTTTGCAGGTAAGGCTTAGCACTGTAAGAAAATGGAAAACATGGCGTGAAGGACAGAAAGAACAGGAAGAGAAAGGAATGAGAATGGGCTTACATATGTAGTCAGGCTTCTCTTGCCATAAATAAGGCAAGAGAACCACCTAGCAGGCCTTGTGTCTTATTTGGGGTGTCAGCCCATCAACAAAAGGAGAAGCCAAGTTGACAGGGCTAGCAATATATCAGGTAAGTATGCATATAAGTATGAAAGATCAATGAAGCTAGTGAAGGATAAATGATGAAACCAAGAGATCTGATGCCATCAGCTCAGGCAGATGGTTCTGATATCCGGACCCAACTGACAAGGAAGGGAATGCTCGAAGCCATAGGTATTTAATGGTCCTGCATAATAACCCTGCCCACATTAATATAGGTTATTAATATTAATCTGCCTCCTGATTCCAAACACGGTCAAACCCCCACTCTCCTTAAATCTATGCAGCTGTGGGCTTCCTTTAACTGGATACTCTCATGACTGATGATTCCAGGATGCACCACTGGTTCGTTTGAACTGAAGAGAAGCAGATCATAAGATACAACTGCTATAAAACATACTAAATGTATTCTAAACGTATGTATACAGCTCTTTCTCTGTCATGAAGTTCAGTAAAAATCAAGCTCTTTTCTTTATTTTATAACAGATTATAAATGCTGCAGTGCAAGCTTTTAATGTGTCCAACTTTTTTTCTTACCTATTTCCAATTCAGCTGCACTGGGTGATATATTAAGCTTCGGAGGGAAAAAAAAACATAAGAAGAATAATTAAAAATGGGAAAACATTATTTATCACTGCTAATGTAACAATGCTGCAAATATATTAAAACTATGGAAGGCTTGATTAAACAAAGCGCCAAATCTAGCTGAAGTCCTTATGATAACAGATTAGAAAGCACCAACAGAAGTCACAACATTTGCAAGATTGTGAATAATATCAACTGAATATACATATAAATGTATTAGTATGTTTACACTTGTTGCAGGTATAATAAATATGGTGTTGACTACAAATATAAGCCATTCAATAAGAGAAAGAAAAAAATATATTGCACTTAAATGTTAAAGCAAAAACTTGATTTATCCTTATCACATATTATAATTGTCAAACTGCGAGTTTTCGTCACGCTTTGCAAGCTCGCAGAACTGCGTCCCTCGCAAAGTGAGGGCCGCAGTTCGGGCCGCAAATGCGGACCCAGCGAAGCGAGGGATGTATTTGTGGTGGTGGAGGCTCCCACGTCAGCTGCAATAAGCCCAAGGCTTATTGCAGGCAGCAAATGCAGACCCTCGCGAAGTGTGGGGCGGCATTTGCAGAGGTGGACATAAACTGCAAATGAGCCGAAAGGCTCATTGCAGGCCGCAAATGCGGACCTCGCGAAGCAAAAATTACGACCCGCGGAACTTAGAAAAAAATAAAACGAAAAAATTACAAAAATATGAAGTTAATTGCCAAACTACGCACATCGAAACCACGAAAAGCACAGCAACCAGAAAATATAACATAAAACAAACATCACACACAGCACAGGTCGATAGCCAGGACGTCTGGGAGTGAGGTTGCATGGCAGTTTAAGTTGCATTTGAGAAGATTCGGCACTTGAAAATCGTCTATGGCGGACAAAAAAAATTAAAACAAGGCTAAAAGAGACAATTACCGCCAGGCACGAACGAGTTACACAGGAGCGTAGGAGATACAAAATATACCATTACAACGGAAGGAAAATGCTTGCAAGCCAAGTAACACATAGAAAAAAAACACCATTTACAGCACAAACTTGCAACTCAGAACATTACTATTCTAAAATGCTGTTTTACCCGCCTAAACAAACTGTTTGGCCTCGCGCACGCAGCCTGTTTACACTGCACACTTGCCACATTGCTGACACTTTCTCCTCAGGTGATCGACAGTCCAACTGTACATTTTCAGATGCAGGAAATACAAATAGATTGTTAGCTCTTCAGGATATTAATTGCTGCATATTACATATAAATAGGTAAAGTATATAAATGTATTAATTCATATTACTTTATTAATTCACTGTACTCACAATTTTTTTTTACACTGTACTTATATATCTGTCTTCGCGATGAGCACCAAAGGTGATCGTTGCAAAGCAGGACACTTGAAGTACACTAGGGGAGAGGCTCACAAAGAAAGCCAAAGGTCCACAGAGTAGCAAAAACCTTACATTGTGTGGTAAAAAGCATTGCCATGCCTTAAAATTTTATTGCTGTCATTTTTGACGGGCAAGTCGCTAGTATGAATATAGTTGCTAAAAAAATTGCTGCAGAAAATTATATTGCTACAAACTGCAGAACATGAACAACAAAAATGATCACAATTGTAACAAGACTTTGATACATAGTACACCAATACAGTATATTTACCTGCAAAATATCTAAATGGGCTTAATAGTTGGAACAATTAAAAAAGAGTTCTATTTAGCTGAAAATAGAAAAGCTTGTAATATGGTATAGACAAGATAATTTAGGGCTAGAAAACGAAAGCATATAAAACAACGTAAATTGACCAAATAAAATCTACTACTGTAGAATAAAGTGAGAATCAATATTAAAGCTATATATTGGCTATATATTATAAATATTATATCACTACATTATTCCTAATATTTTACAAAGCCACATGTGTAAGGCGAAATGGGCATCAGGTACTTTTAAATAATATTTAGCCAATCTGTGGCTTTGATATTAATACTCCTATGAATTTACTTTATTCTACGCTACCCAGATTACTCTGATTGCTGAGTCTCACAAGATCACACAAGATAATTGAGAAATTGTAGCTCGCTGGAGCGTGTTGTGATTTTCCCAAAAAATGCTTCATTCACACGGCATACACAGCTGCTAATATTGTAAATTTTGGATTGTCAGTCATGACTTTCTACAATACACCTAATCAATACACCTGGGCAGGCAGCAAGCAACAGCCTTGAAGATTGCTGCTTGCTTTGACCTACTGCCTGTTTTTAGTGTGCTTAGGTTAAACTAAGAATATGACACCTGTGATTCCTTACTATATTATAACATGTTTTCTTATATAATTTATGATTTAGTCCAAGCACCACTTTATCAGTACTCTGCTTCTCCTTGTTTTTATGTAGATATTTTTTTCAAAACCAAACATAGCAGTCTAATTGACATATGATCACTGTAGCTCCCTTTGTCTGGTAATACATTTACCTCTACACAGAATAGCATTCTGGTGATTTTTCGGTAGTTTTCTTGCGTTGCTTGCACATCTTTAGGCATCAGAAATAATGACTTTCAGGTCTCATTAGTTCTATATTTCATCTTTAGAATTGTGTACAAGTGCATGGGTTTGCACATTCTATTATGTTATACTGAGATTCTCAGTATAAAGGTCTGTTCCTCTAAGTTATCCATATAATGAATCATTTTATTAACCCCACACTCTGAAATGTTCAACCTTTTGTAGATTTTCAGCTCATCAGCAAAAAAAAAAATGTTCATTTTCAAGACATTTGTTATATCACTAATGAAGATGTTACATGGCATAAGTCCTAATACAGGTCCTGGGGGAATCTGTAGTAACCTTTTCTGACTTGCGGTGTACTCCACTTACTACAGATATCTGTAAGCATTAAGTAATAAGCATTAAGTAAAAACCTTTGGTGACATCTTATTGGTTAGCAACTGTGTGATGAATACTATTCCTCAGACTCTGAATTACAGATTTTGGTTTTATACTGTAATAGCGACTTGCCTATCAAAAATGATGGCATGATCTAGTATTTTATAGTGTGTAATTTTGCTACTGTTATGAATCGAAATATAAATATCTGACATGCAGGATGTATTTTCATTCTTACAAATGTAACATAATTAAAGTGTAGTGATTAATCACCAAAACTATTTGTAATATATATTGTGAAAGTTAAAAATAGTAAAGTTATGAGAATGGAAATGTTTGTAATCATTATGATTAAATTGTCTGCCAACATCTATTGAATGACAATTATAGTAAGAACGTACTACCAGTGGAAAAAATGTGTACAATTACAAGTTTTACAGATTAGAATATACAAAAAAACACATTTCTGATGGTTTTAGGCGACCCCTGGCAAATTGTCATTCGACCCCCGAAGGGGTTACGACTTACAGGTTGAGAACCGCTGCCCTAGATGGTTGTGCGTAGCTTAAACCCTGTGTGTCCTATGTGCCTTTGTGTCCAAAGGAAGCTATGATTACCTTTCCATTATCTGTTTGGGTTCAGGGTTTTGTGAGTTTGCATGAAATTTTACATTTATTCTTATATGCTTCTGAGTGGGTACAATCTTTTAGGGCATGCTATTGAGTATTGGGGTTTTTGGCTACCATGTCGTGGTGAAGGCACTTGTGTACTTTAATGAAGCTGTGAGCTATACCATGTAGGGTCACCCAAGATGAGCAGGTCATGGCAGAGAGGTCAGACAAATTGTGGTCCACTCGATAAGGAAACTGCAACCCACTCCCGTAACGTTGCTAAGATTACTTTATGGAAGGCACAACCAGAGACATAATGATATGGCACCGACAGATGAGCCCTTCAGGTCAAAAAGATCTAATAAAGTGGTTGGGCCAAAGCCGAAAGGACACCCAGCAGCTGATGTGTTTGGAGGGGAAAGGAAAGTCTGCTACTGCAAATAACAAGTCAGCACTGGATCCTGGAATGTTAGAACTATGAACCAAGGCAAACTAGGTGTGGTAAAGAATGAGATGACAAGGTTAAACATTGATATCTTCAGAATTAGTGAACTTAAATGAACTGGAAAAGGACATTTCATATAACACAACCACCAGATCTTCTATTGTGGTCAAGAATCCCACAGAAGAAATTGAGTAGACCTCATAGTCAAATGTCCTCCAACAACGCTCTAAAAAAAAAAAACACAACAAACTAACGGAGCTCCTCCTACAAGGCGCTCCCCCCGCGACTAATTTTTTTTTTTCCACGCTCCACCTTTTATACTAATTTTTGAAGGACTCTGATTGGCTGAAATTTTTTGATTGACATTGATTTCAACCAATCAGAGTCTTTAAAAAAAATTCAAATTAGCAAAGCAGGTATGGAAGCCTGTAAGGGCAAAAAAGGTTATTGTGAACTTGTGTGACCCTGTATGTATTATACATTTTACAGGGCTATTTATGTGATATACATGGTACAGGATAATATCCGGTAACATGTATAGCAAATAAATAGCACTGTAATATGTATAATAAATAATGTCTAATACAAATACACGAGCAATATAATCAAATAATTAATTAAGTACATCAATTAATCAATTAATAAATATCAATTAATATATATTTTTTTATGTATATTGCTTTATGTGTGTGTGTGTGATTGATATTTATATATATATATTGATATATATATATATATATATATATATAATGATTGATATATATATATATATATATATATATATATATATATATACTGATTGATATATATATATATATTGATTGATTTATATATTGATTGAGATATATATATATATATATATATATATATATTTATATATTGATTGATTTATACATATATATATTGAGATTATATATATATATATATATATATATATTTATATATTGATTAATTTATATATACATATATATTGAGATTATATATATATATATATATATATATATATATATTGATATATATATATTGATATATATATATATATTGATATATATATTTATATATATATTGATTTATATATATATACTAGCGACTTGCCCGTCAAAAAATGACGGCAATGTGATGTATATGTTTGTGAAGTTGTTTAGTTATTTAAATATATTTTTGACCCTTGTAAGTATTGTGATATGAAGATGTATTTTTGTAAAACGTTGATGTAATGGTTTTTTAAAATGAAATTTGTATCTGAAGAATTGTTCACTTTAATATACATAGAATGCATATAAAAGTAAAAAGTAAAAAGACTTTTTTAAACGTACCAAATTTTAACATGAAGTTTAAAATATATGTAAGCAATAACCTTGAAAGTATATATTTTTAAAATGGAACTTTATTTTTTATGTAACTTTGTGATTTTTGCAAAACATTTGTCTAATTTTGAACATTATAAACAGGAACATAGTAAATACATTTTGTAACATAATTGTGAATTAAAAGTATTAACATTTGAATGTAAAAACAGTTTAACTTGAAATTAATCAGTATTAACATGCAATTTATATCAGAATAATTGTTAAGTTTAATATACATTGAATGTAGAGGAAGGCATAAAGTAAAAACTCTCCTTAAACCGTACGTAATTAAAGTAATTCATTACAGAGCACATAAACTGTCGATAAACATTAATGTATGTAGTAATCTTAAGATAACATAGAATATTTACATTGTGATTTAAAAGGTGCTTGAGCTCTTAACATGAACTTTGTAATATGTTGAATGAAATAACTTGAAAATATTGTTTTTAAACTTGTAACATTCGAAACATTAACATAGTGACTTAACATTTTAACATAATTTTTCATAGAAATGCAAGGCAAGTATTTTGTGAGGCGAATTATCCATAAACATGACTTCCATTAATTATGACTGAATTAAACAACCAATTGTTTTGTATTTTTGAATGTTTTTTCAAAATGTTTGCATGGCTTTAGTTTGTATCCTGCAAAGTCATAGTACTTCATAGTAGACAATGTTTTTAGTAAAAATACGTCCATCTTCTAATAAATCACCTTGACTTTCATTGTTTTCAATATAAACTTTAATAGCCTGTGGATTTTTGCAGCGTGACAACGCAACGTACAATTGACCATGTGCAAAAACTGGTTCTTCCAAGTAAATACCCACAGATTTGAAAGTTTGACCTTGTGATTTATTAATGGTCATGGCAAATGCCATAATAATGGGAAATTGTCTTCTTTGAAGTATAAAAGGGAGACTACTTTCACTTGGTGCTAAATCTATTCTTGGTATGAAAACTCTCTCTCCTTTATGTGTCGCAGTTAAAATTTCAGCATCTATAAAATGGTCCTTTAATTGTTGAACAATTAATCTTGTGCCATTGCATAGGCCTTTTTTGGGGTTCATATTTCGCAGTAACATGATAATTGCACCTTTCTTTAGCTGCAAAATATGTGGTGGCATTCCAGAAGGAGTTAAAGAGTTAATGAATTCAGTTGAAAAGTTTGCCTGACTTTCATTGTCATCAGCAAGTACAGAATCAGCACTGTGATAATTTCTTTGTGGTGCATTAATTTTTTTTAAGATTTCATTATTGAGTATTAATGCATCTTTATTTTTACACGTCAGTATAACTTGGTTGGCAAGCTCGGAATATTCTTCGTTATTTATGCTCCCTTCAAATATAGCCGATATAATATCTTGTTGACAAATCATATGAGGTGGGATCTCTACAGTGTCGTCAGGTAAATGTAGTATTTTTTCTGTTCTGCCTTCTCCAATTTTAATAAGCCAATTATTGAAATCAGTTTGGCCTTCTGATCTCATATTTTGTTGCAGTTGAAGATGGGTAAAATGTTTCCATACTGTACTTGACTTTATACATGTTTCAATAATGTCTGTTCGATTTCCATGTACAACGACAGGTAATGTTTGTCTAAAATCGCCACCCAACAACATTACCTTTCCACCAAATGGAAAAATATTATCCATGACTTCACGAAGCAAACGGTCAATACATTGGAGGGCATAGCATGACATCATTGTGGCCTCATCTATTATAATTAATTTACATTTCTTCAATTTCTTTGCTTGTAAGGATGTCATGCGAATATCTGACACAGAATTTTCCAAAATAGGCACTGGCAGTTTAAATCCACTATGAACAGTTCTTCCACCTTCTAATAAAAGTGCAGCAATTCCAGTAGTGGCAAACGCCATTGCTATTTTTCCTTGTGCTCGTACTGAACTCATTAATAAATTGTACAAATATGTTTTTCCTGATCCGCCAGGTCCATCAAGATAGAAATAACGCTCTGTCACCATGTCATCATCTATAGCATTTTTAATGGCATGAAATGCTTGCAATTGTAGTGTATTTAAAGTTGCAAGTCTTTCTTCTGTTCTTTCTGCTTGTAGTTGAATGTCATAGTCTTCAAAGTTAATGTCATCTATTAGACCTGGATCAGGCAAATTAAAACTTGCACAACTTAATCCATGAGTTAAAAAGACTTCTTGGATTTCCATTAAGGCTTTTAAGTGTGCAATGGGTTCATTGTATCGTCGCATAAAGTCTTCAGCCATATTACTTTTAAAAGTCTCCCACAAAGCTAATGCATTTGGAGCATTTGAGAAGATACAAATAAAAGCAAATTGTTCTCTCATCTGTCGTGGCATTTGACATTGTGCTGCTTCTTCTAAACATCTTTCCCACTCTGTATCATCAGCGAGTAAGTTTCTATGTCTTGCAGCTAAATGGAAGGATTCATATACAATGTCATTAACAGTTCTTAATTGTTCAAAACTTTGTGCTCCTGGAACATTTAAAAGTAATATCCGTAAGCAAAATCGTTCAACATCTCTTGGACTGACTGTGTAAATTCGTGGAATTATTTTATTGCCTCTGGTTTTTCTTGCTCTCCATAATCCATTCACAAAAACATAGTGATATGGAATTTCAATATATAAGTATTGTGTTGCTTGAGCATCAGTGGAATTTAATGCAAACCATGCAGTTAGTGTAGTGTGACGATCTTCACTTTGGGCCAATGCATTCATTTCATTTCCAGCATGGAAATAGACTAAATGTCGTTGTGGCAAATGTACTGCTAACCTATATACTGCATGTGATCTATCATGCATTTCAAATTTTAAAAGCCGCCACATAGCTTCTGGCGCACTGACATAGCGAGCATCTACATGAGATGCAAGTTCATCATGTACTAACTCACTACTTTCAGGGTTGTCTGCACTTTTGACGACTACAGTAGCTGCATCGTAACCTTTGTAAATATATTTGTAGACATATTTAATGGATTTGATGGAAGTGCAGGCTTCTACGTTGATGTGGGCGTTGTACTTCATGAGTAAATGTGGATTGTAGGGTACTACATATCTATTGTCCACTTTTTTTCCACGAATAATGGCACTATCTCCTTCTCTTCTTTTATAAAGTGGATATCCATCACAATTTGCATATGTTTTGTCTCTATAATCTTTTGGAAAATCTTTTGAACATTGATTATTTTCCATACATGGTGATTGTGGATTAAGGTCTCCACAGGGTCCATGAATCATGCGATGAGTAACAATCTCATATAGTCTACCATATAGTTCTGGATCTGGTAGTTCAGCAACTATGACTGCATCCACTTTGTCCGAAGTATCTAATTTATCTTTCTCTTGAAGTATTATGAGAAGATGTGCATGTGGAAGGCCTCTTTTTTGAAATTCAATGGTATATACATAAGCAAGACATTTGCCAAATAACTGATTTATAGTGAAGTCACGTATTAATTCATTTAATTTGATCTTAAAAACTCTGGCTACTAAATCTGGTCGATCTGAAGCACTTTGTCCAAGAAGTAGATTTTGATTAATTTCTGGCCATTGTGGATTACATGTAAATGTCACAAATAAATCTGGTTTTCCAAATTTTGTCACAATAGCCTTAGCATCATTGTATCTTTCTCTCATATTTCGAGGAGATCCTTGAAAGGAAGAAGGTAAAATGATGGCTTTGCCAGCTGTCATGTCTCTGCTTGTAGCCACGTCAGCAACATAGTCCATGAGTCCACAATATTGTTCTACACGTAGTTTATCTTGTTGATATTTTATAAAGTTTAAATTATTTGCCTCAACTTGCAAATATGAATCAATAATCCATTGTTGTGTTAGTTTCCCACCACATAAAATTGGATTAAATTCATCTCTAATGGCAATTTGAGCAACTTTAAATTCAAGCATAGAAACATTATTTCGGATTCTGGCTTTAGCATTTGGGTAACTGGGAAGGGTTAATTTTGGTTGCCAACCTGCTTCTCCATGTGGGAAAAAGATGGGATATGTCATTGGATCTAAATTTGGACTTAAGATATTAATATTAATAAATGGTTGCTCCTCATTTCTGGGATATACTCTAATGTCTCTTTGAAATGGTGGTTCTCCTTCATCATTCTGAAAGACCATTGCAACCTCATTTGATGTTGGCAAGTTATAACGACGTTTATCAGTATGTCTGTCTCTTTTATGCACCATATTAACCTTTGGCATGGGTAATTGATGTCTTTGTGCATGAAGTAGTTGTTCATTTTCTACTTCTGCCAATTTTGTGTAAGCTTTACTGTAGGGATTGTTGTCCATAATGTTATTTAGCTCTATAAAAACACTGGGTAAGCATTTTTTATTTTCTTCCATTTGCATACGTTGGTCAACAGCTTCCATTGTATCTAGGACATATAGTTGAGTGAATTTTCTTTGCTCTCCTTCCTCTGGATGTAAATGTGAAGTCCGATGATAAATTTGTCCTTGGACTTTAAAACAGTAAGGACCATGTCCTGGTACATTAGCAGCCAATGTTGCCCCCATAGATGCAAATGATATGGCACTATTGTAGGATCTTATGTTTGTCTTAAAATTTTTGTAATTTGGAAAAGTAGGTTCAGTCATAATAGTTTGTAAATAGGTTGGAAATTGTTTTCTTTCTGGAAGTTTGAACTTTCCTTTTTGACAACAACTAATAAATTGTCCATCTCTGGGTCTCTCCTGTTTAAAATAATAAGCCTCACAAAATTGACATTGAGTAGTCATGTCCCCACAACTATGAACCTCTACTGCTAAAGACTTCAGTAAAGGACAATTTGCAAAGCATATTGGATTTTGACTTTCATATTCATCAGATGAAAAGTCATGAAATGTTTCAACAACAGGTTCTAAATGTTTAGTTTTTTTCGTAGCTTTTCTTGGTATATGTTGGACTTGTTTGGTTGAAATGTCCTGTAAGTTTTTAGTAAGAGTTTGTAAATGCTTTGTTTTTGTAGTTGCTTTTTTTGGTCTGTCTTGACTGGTATCTTGTAAAATGTCATCTGATGTTTTAGGAACAGTTTGTAAATGCTTTATTATCTTTTTATTTTTTTTGGTTGCATCTTTCATTTTTGCAGCTGATATTCTTTTATTTGCAAGTCTTTTGCGTTCTTTTTCTCGTCGAATTTCTTTCTCCTCCGGTGTCTGCTGGGCGGCCCATCTCTCTTGTCTTTCTCTAGTTTGACGTCTTTTCTTCTCTTCTTTGGTCTCGTTATCAGCCATATTAATCTGTAAAGGAAAAAAAAGTAAATGTAATTGTGTATATTTAAAATTGTAATTCCTGTTAAAAAGATTCTTGTGCACAATTGGTGAACTAAAAGTCAATTCATTAAGGTATCATTTATATTTAGAATGTATCATTTATATTTAGTTAAATTTATAATTCGTGTCCTCACTGGCTAAGAATGTGGCCAATAGAATAGTGCTGTAAATAAGCATGTAACATATGTTTTTAAAAGAATGGTTTTATTTATTAAAAACGTTGTTTGTTGATAGATATTTTCCACTGCAAAACTTCTTTGCTAAAAAAAAAAGTGATGTGGTTATTGAGCTATGTATTGCATAGTAGCAATTTAAATAAAATAAGGGAGATATTAAATGAATTATTTTATTTTTCTGTTGACACAGATGCAACTGAAAGCAGTTTCTTTATTTTTATACTTTAGTACTTATTATACTTTACCTTGGTTGAAGTGTGATTTAAATCCGAATGTTTGTTGGTCCTCGGTTCAAAATCGGTGTCCAATGGTGTGGTCCTCTGTTGGAAGTCCTCGTCCGATGGTGTGGTCCTGTGGCGATAGCCCTCGTCCGATGTTGTGGTCCTGTGGCGATATCCCTCGTCCGATGTTGTGGTCCGTTGGTGAAAGTCCTCGTCCGACGGTCTGGTCCTGTGTTGAAATTCCTCGTCTGCTGGTCTGGTCCTGTGTTGAAATTCCTCGTCTGCTGGTCTGGTCCGAGTCCTCGTCCGATGGTCCGGTCCTGTGGAAAAAGTCCTCGTCCGATTGTCTTCACGCAGTATCTGTTGTAATATAAAATAGAAAATGTTGTTTGAGTGAAATGTCTTTTAAATAATTGAAAAATGTATTAATTTGACTGTATTGTATCAGTTATGGTTATTTTTTTTATTTTTTATATTTTTTACTTTCTGTACAATCCCACAACTTTTGTTATTGTTCTTGAAGGTTCTTAGTAAGGCTTGTGGGTTGTGATATATTAAATAAGAATATAAATTTATTTTGCTATGTGTTTATGTTATTTTTTGTACAATCCTGTTTTGTGCACAGCACTTGTGGTATACTTATTTAACCTTTATTGTGATGCTTATAGTTAGTGAACCATGAAATAATATAATTAATGTAGTTTGCTATGTGTTTGTGTTAATTTTTGACAATCCTGTTTGGTGCGCACCACTTGTGCAAAAGTTATTTATTCTTGGTTATAGGTTGTTAAACATTAAAGAAGAATGTTAATTTAGTTTCCTATGAGTTTGTGTGATTTTTTGTACAATGCTATTAGGTGCGCAACACTTTTGTTATTCTTATTTTTTCTTCTTTGTAAGGCTTATAGAATGAATGAGGGCATTTGTGTGTACCATATGTTGCATAGTTTGCCCCTCATTCAATTGCATTTTTTACAATGTAATAGTACTCTAAGGCCGTCATTGAATTGCAATGTTGAAAATTGAATAGGGTTGTAAATAAGCACATCATCACATATATTTGTTAAAATAGAATAAGGGCCTAAAAGTGCTTATTTATAGCCATATTGAATTGCCCAAAATAGCAATTGAATGAGGGCCTTTGGTTACTTCATTTGTTATATTGTGAGCTCCTCATTCAATTGTGTTTTGGCCAATGGAATAGAGCTCAATATCACCACAAAGCATATTTTTTTATGTAATTTTGTATTTAGTGAACTTGTGTCCAAAAGCAACATGTTCACAAAAGAAAAAGTTCCTTTAAAAAATATGCTCTATGCTTATATAGAGCCCTATTGAAATGGGCAAATCACATTTGAGTGAGGCCCTTGTCCATTAAAGATATATAGGTCCTCATTGAATTGCAATTTTGCCAATTGAAGAGGGCTCTATATAATCACATAACATATTTATTGAGCAAAGTTTTTAGTTATTGAAAACCTTGATTGTGGTTAGAAGTTCAGTAACTAAAAAGTTCTGTATAAAAAATATGTTATGTGCTTATATAGAGCCCTATTGAATTGAGGAAGTCGCAATTGAATGAGGCTCATGGTTCTTTCTTGTTTATACTTAATACTTTACCTTGCTTGAAGTTTTGAATGACAGACGGTCCCCTCCTGCCAATCTTAATGCGCCGGTCTTCTTGTAGTGTCTTTTTTAAAAAGAAAGTGAAATAGTTATTTGTATATTTATAATTTTTCATGTAGCAAAGCATGGCCTTTTGAGCATGTAATGTCTTGTTGTATCTTACCTCTTCTTCTTTGTTGGTGTTCTTTAAAAGGGATTGTGCTTCACAGTGCAGGGTGCAAATTGTTGAGATACGCTATTGATGCAGAGTCTGTTTGAATATTCCAAGAAATAAAAAGATTCAGCTTTATATGATCTACTATTGAATGTAAGTAAATGAATGTCATTGAAATATAGTCGTGTAATTTTTTTAAATTAACCTTATTTGTTGTTGGGGGCTACACACATATGTCACATACATGAAGCACATTCCATAGTTAAATGTAATTATTTTGTGTACGTGTGACATATCAGTATACATGACTCATATTTAAATGGTTAAATTAACCTTATATTTGTTTTTTCCAACACACATAAATGTGTGTGTGTGAGATGTAACTATAGACGATACACATATATGTGCGTGTGACATATCAGTATACATGACATATAATGTCATTTAAATGTAGTTACAGATTTTGTTTTAAGCTAATTTTGTTGCAGTGCCAATACACATAAATGTGCGTATCACATGTCAATATACATTATACAGATATATGTCCGTGTGACATGTCACTATGAAGGGGCAGTACACATAAATGTGTGTGTCACATGTCAATATACATGATACACATATATGTCCGTGTCACATGTCTCTATGCATGGGCAATACACATAAATGTGCATGTCACATGTCACTATACATTCTATACATATACGTGCGTGTCAGATGTCACTATACATTATAGACATAAATGTGCGTGTCACATGTCACTATACATTCTATACATATACGTGCGTGTCAGATGTCACTATACATTATAGACATATATGTGCGTGTCACATGTCACTATACATAAACCTCTGTTTAATATAGAATTTAGTTTTTTTGTTGTTTTTTTTTTGAGCCTATACACATAAATGTGCCATATATGTCACTACATAAATCCTAGTTTATTTTTTTATTTGTTTGACCTGTCCTGCTAATAAAATGTAATATATTATAGCTTACCTGTCAGTTGTAATTTGCACAATGCAAAGTAGTAAATTAGTAAAGAATTGTCTTCTCAAGTAAAAGCAGCAGTTATCTCAGAAGTCACTCCGTTGATCACCTGAGGAGAAATGTATTTTTTTGTGTGAAATAGGCAGTATTTATAAACTTGTAGAAAGTTCTGGAAAGTGAGACCGTTAGAATGCAATACGCATGCGCTATTTCCGTTCCAGCTTACAATTTGCGTTCCATCCGCCATTTTGTGCGTATTACTGTTCAAAATGGTGTTTAATATGATTGTGATACGTTCCGCATAGTATGTGTTTCATTATTGCGAGTAAGTGTAGTGTAGTTACGTCTGAAGCCTCGTTTTCGTTTTGTTCGTCGGCCATTTTTTCTCTGGTATTAGTGTCTAAAGTGTTTTATTTTGATTTAAATGTAGGTGTAACTTGTTTTTTTGAGGTGCTGGCTGGTTCCTCTTGCTGTAGGTAAGCTTTTTATGTGTTTGTTGTGTGTATTTCTTAAGTTTTAAATGTTTGTATGTCGGCGTGTTGCGTCCGATCTTTGCGAAGTCGTAATGTGTGGTAACGTGTCTCGTATGGTGTTTGCGTGTGTAGCCTCGTTTTCGTTTTTTGTGTCGCTTAACAAACTATTTAGTGTGTAAACTCTTTTATTTTGAGTGCAATTAAGTTGTAAGTTGCATTTTTGAGGTCCTGGGTGCTCCCTCTTGGTGTAGGTAAGGTTTTTATGTATGTGCTGTGTGTATGTATTGTGTTTTTAATTTAGTAATGTTCGCGAGTTGCGTCCGAGTGTTGCGAGGCCGTAATGTGTGTGAACGTGTGTCGTATGTTGTTTGCGAAAGTTGTAATGTGTGTGAACGTGTGTCGTATGTTGTTTGCGAGTGTCGTAATGTGTTGCGACGTAAACTTTTTTTGAAATTTTGCAAGGGTCGCAGTTGCTGCAACTGAAGACCTCGCTTTGCAAAGTCCTCAGGTGCTGGCATGGAGCGCCTGCGGCGCTCCAAGCCAGCAACTGACAACCTGGCACAGTGCCCTCGCTTCGCGAGGGCCGCGGGCTCGCTACGCGAGCCGCGGGCCTCGCGCTACGCGAGGGCCGCGGGCTCGCTACGCGAGCCCGCAGCGTTAGCAGCAACTCGTACGCTCACAACTATATATGTGATATATATATATACTAGCGACTTGCCCGTCAAAAAATGACGGCAATGTGATGTATATGTTTGTGAAGTTGTTTAGTTATTTAAATATATTTTTGACCCTTGTAAGTATTGTGATATGAAGATGTATTTTTGTAAAACGTTGATGTAATGGTTTTTTAAAATGAAATTTGTATCTGAAGAATTGTTCACTTTAATATACATAGAATGCATATAAAAGTAAAAAGTAAAAAGACTTTTTTAAACGTACCAAATTTTAACATGAAGTTTAAAATATATGTAAGCAATAACCTTGAAAGTATATATTTTTAAAATGGAACTTTATTTTTTATGTAACTTTGTGATTTTTGCAAAACATTTGTCTAATTTTGAACATTATAAACAGGAACATAGTAAATACATTTTGTAACATAATTGTGAATTAAAAGTATTAACATTTGAATGTAAAAACAGTTTAACTTGAAATTAATCAGTATTAACATGCAATTTATATCAGAATAATTGTTAAGTTTAATATACATTGAATGTAGAGGAAGGCATAAAGTAAAAACTCTCCTTAAACCGTACGTAATTAAAGTAATTCATTACAGAGCACATAAACTGTCGATAAACATTAATGTATGTAGTAATCTTAAGATAACATAGAATATTTACATTGTGATTTAAAAGGTGCTTGAGCTCTTAACATGAACTTTGTAATATGTTGAATGAAATAACTTGAAAATATTGTTTTTAAACTTGTAACATTCGAAACATTAACATAGTGACTTAACATTTTAACATAATTTTTCATAGAAATGCAAGGCAAGTATTTTGTGAGGCGAATTATCCATAAACATGACTTCCATTAATTATGACTGAATTAAACAACCAATTGTTTTGTATTTTTGAATGTTTTTTCAAAATGTTTGCATGGCTTTAGTTTGTATCCTGCAAAGTCATAGTACTTCATAGTAGACAATGTTTTTAGTAAAAATACATCCATCTTCTAATAAATCACCTTGACTTTCATTGTTTTCAATATAAACTTTAATAGCCTGTGGATTTTTGCAGCGTGACAACGCAACGTACAATTGACCATGTGCAAAAACTGGTTCTTCCAAGTAAATACCCACAGATTTGAAAGTTTGACCTTGTGATTTATTAATGGTCATGGCAAATGCCATAATAATGGGAAATTGTCTTCTTTGAAGTATAAAAGGGAGACTACTTTCACTTGGTGCTAAATCTATTCTTGGTATGAAAACTCTCTCTCCTTTATGTGTCCCAGTTAAAATTTCAGCATCTATAAAATGGTCCTTTAATTGTTGAACAATTAATCTTGTGCCATTGCATAGGCCTTTTTTGGGGTTCATATTTCGCAGTAACATGATAATTGCACCTTTCTTTAGCTGCAAAATATGTGGTGGCATTCCAGAAGGAGTTAAAGAGTTAATGAATTCAGTTGAAAAGTTTGCCTGACTTCCATTGTCATCAGCAAGTACAGAATCAGCACTGTGATAATTTCTTTGTGGTGCATTAATTTTTTTTAAGATTTCATTATTGAGTATTAATGCATCTTTATTTTTACACGTCAGTATAACTTGGTTGGCAAGCTCGGAATATTCTTCGTTATTTATGCTCCCTTCAAATATAGCCGATATAATATCTTGTTGACAAATCATATGAGGTGGGATCTCTACAGTGTCGTCAGGTAAATGTAGTATTTTTTCTGTTCTGCCTTCTGCAATTTTAATAAGCCAATTATTGAAATCAGTTTGGCCTTCTGATCTCATATTTTGTTGCAGTTGAAGATGGGTAAAATGTTTCCATACTGTACTTGACTTTATACATGTTTCAATAATGTCTGTTCGATTTCCATGTACAACGACAGGTAATGTTTGTCTAAAATCGCCACCCAACAACATTACCTTTCCACTAAATGGAAAAATATTATCCATGACTTCACGAAGCAAACGGTCAATACATTGGAGGGCATAGCATGACATCATTGTGGCCTCATCTATTATAATTAATTTACATTTCTTCAATTTCTTTGCTTGTAAGGATGTCATGCGAATATCTGACACAGAATTTTCCAAAATAGGCACTGGCAGTTTAAATCCACTATGAACAGTTCTTCCACCTTCTAATAAAAGTGCAGCAATTCCAGTAGTGGCAAACGCCATTGCTATTTTTCCTTGTGCTCGTACTGAACTCATTAATAAATTGTACAAATATGTTTTTCCTGATCCGCCAGGTCCATCAAGATAGAAATAACGCTCTGTCACCATGTCATCATCTATAGCATTTTTAATGGCATGAAATGCTTGCAATTGTAGTGTATTTAAAGTTGCAAGTCTTTCTTCTGTTCTTTCTGCTTGTAGTTGAATGTCATAGTCTTCAAAGTTAATGTCATCTATTAGACCTGGATCAGGCAAATTAAAACTTGCACAACTTAATCCATGAGTTAAAAAGACTTCTTGGATTTCCATTAAGGCTTTTAAGTGTGCAATGGGTTCATTGTATCGTCGCATAAAGTCTTCAGCCATATTACTTTTAAAAGTCTCCCACAAAGCTAATGCATTTGGAGCATTTGAGAAGATACAAATAAAAGCAAATTGTTCTCTCATCTGTCGTGGCATTTGACATTGTGCTGCTTCTTCTAAACATCTTTCCCACTCTGTATCATCAGCGAGTAAGTTTCTATGTCTTGCAGCTAAATGGAAGGATTCATATACAATGTCATTAACAGTTCTTAATTGTTCAAAACTTTGTGCTCCTGGAACATTTAAAAGTAATATCCGTAAGCAAAATCGTTCAACATCTCTTGGACTGACTGTGTAAATTCGTGGAATTATTTTATTGCCTCTGGTTTTTCTTGCTCTCCATAATCCATTCACAAAAACATAGTGATATGGAATTTCAATATATAAGTATTGTGTTGCTTGAGCATCAGTGGAATTTAATGCAAACCATGCAGTTAGTGTAGTGTGACGATCTTCACTTTGGGCCAATGCATTCATTTCATTTCCAGCATGGAAATAGACTAAATGTCGTTGTGGCAAATGTACTGCTAACCTATATACTGCATGTGATCTATCATGCATTTCAAATTTTAAAAGCCGCCACATAGCTTCTGGCGCACTGACATAGCGAGCATCTACATGAGATGCAAGTTCATCATGTACTAACTCACTACTTTCAGGGTTGTCTGCACTTTTGACGACTACAGTAGCTGCATCGTAACCTTTGTAAATATATTTGTTGACATATTTAATGGATTTGATGGAAGTGCAGGCTTCTACGTTGATGTGGGCGTTGTACTTCATGAGTAAATGTGGATTGTAGGGTACTACATATCTATTGTCCACTTTTTTTCCACGAATAATGGCACTATCTCCTTCTCTTCTTTTATAAAGTGGATATCCATCACAATTTGCATATGTTTTGTCTCTATAATCTTTTGGAAAATCTTTTGAACATTGATTATTTTCCATACATGGTGATTGTGGATTAAGGTCTCCACAGGGTCCATGAATCATGCGATGAGTAACAATCTCATATAGTCTACCATATAGTTCTGGATCTGGTAGTTCAGCAACTATGACTGCATCCACTTTGTCCGAAGTATCTAATTTATCTTTCTCTTGAAGTATTATGAGAAGATGTGCATGTGGAAGGCCTCTTTTTTGAAATTCAATGGTATATACATAAGCAAGACATTTGCCAAATAACTGATTTATAGTGAAGTCACGTATTAATTCATTTAATTTGATCTTAAAAACTCTGGCTACTAAATCTGGTCGATCTGAAGCACTTTGTCCAAGAAGTAGATTTTGATTAATTTCTGGCCATTGTGGATTACATGTAAATGTCACAAATAAATCTGGTTTTCCAAATTTTGTCACAATAGCCATAGCATCATTGTATCTTTCTCTCATATTTCGAGGAGATCCTTGAAAGGAAGAAGGTAAAATGATGGCTTTGCCAGCTGTCATGTCTCTGCTTGTAGCCACGTCAGCAACATAGTCCATGAGTCCACAATATTGTTCTACACGTAGTTTATCTTGTTGATATTTTATAAAGTTTAAATTATTTGCCTCAACTTGCAAATATGAATCAATAATCCATTGTTGTGTTAGTTTCCCATCACATAAAATTGGATTAAATTCATCTCTAATGGCAATTTGAGCAACTTTAAATTCAAGCATAGAAACATTATTTCGGATTCTGGCTTTAGCATTTGGGTAACTGGGAAGGGTTAATTTTGGTTGCCAACCTGCTTCTCCATGTGGGAAAAAGATGGGATATGTCATTGGATCTAAATTTGGACTTAAGATATTAATATTAATAAATGGTTGGTCCTCATTTCTGGGATATACTCTAATGTCTCTTTGAAATGGTGGTTCTCCTTCATCATTCTGAAAGACCATTGCAACCTAATTTGATGTTGGCAAGTTATAACGACGTTTATCAGTATGTCTGTCTCTTTTAAGCACCATATTAACCTTTGGCATGGGTAATTGATGTCTTTGTGCATGAAGTAGTTGTTCATTTTCTACTTCTGCCAATTTTTTGTAAGCTTTACTGTAGGGATTGTTGTCCATAATGTTATTTAGCTCTATAAAAACACTGGGTAAGCATTTTTTATTTTCTTCCATTTGCATACGTTGGTCAACAGCTTCCATTGTATCTAGGACATATAGTTGAGCAAATTTTCTTTGCTCTCCTTCCTCTGGATGTAAATGTGAAGTCCGATGATAAATTTGTCCTTGGACTTTAAAACAGTAAGGACCATGTCCTGGTACATTAGCAGCCAATGTTGCCCCCATAGATGCAAATGATATGGCACTATTGTAGGATCTTATGTTTGTCTTAAAATTTTTGTAATTTGGAAAAGTAGGTTCAGTCATAATAGTTTGTAAATAGGTTGGAAATTGTTTTCTTTCTGGAAGTTTGAACTTTCCTTTTTGACAACAACTAATAAATTGTCCATCTCGGGGTCTCTCCTGTTTAAAATAATAAGCCTCACAAAATTGACATTGAGTAGTCATGTCCCCACAACTATGAACCTCTACTGCTAAAGACTTCAGTAAAGGACAATTTGCAAAGCATATTGGATGTTGACTTTCATATTCATCAGATGAAAAGTCATGAAATGTTTCAACAACAGGTTCTAAATGTTTAGTTTTTTTCGTAGCTTTTCTTGGTATATGTTGGACTTGTTTGGTTGAAATGTCCTGTAAGTTTTTAGTAAGAGTTTGTAAATGCTTTGTTTTTGTAGTTGCTTTTTTTGGTCTGTCTTGACTGGTATCTTGTAAAATGTCATCTGATGTTTTAGGAACAGTTTGTAAATGCTTTATTATCTTTTTATTTTTTTTGGTTGCATCTTTCATTTTTGCAGCTGATATTCTTTTATTTGCAAGTCTTTTGCGTTCTTTTTCTCGTCGAATTTCTTTCTCCTCCGGTGTCTGCTGGGCGGCCCATCTCTCTTGTCTTTCTCTAGTTTGACGTCTTTTCTTCTCTTCTTTGGTCTCGTTATCAGCCATATTAATCTGTAAAGGAAAAAAAAGTAAATGTAATTGTGTATATTTAAAATTGTAATTCCTGTTAAAAAGATTCTTGTGCACAATTGGTGAACTAAAAGTCAAATCATTAAGGTATCATTTATATTTAGAATGTATCATTTATATTTAGTTAAATTTATAATTCGTGTCCTCACTGGCTAAGAATGTGGCCAATAGAATAGTGCTGTAAATAAGCATGTAACATATGTTTTTAAAAGAATGGTTTTATTTATTAAAAACGTTGTTTGTTGATAGATATTTTCCACTGCAAAACTTCTTTGCTAAAAAAAAAAGTGATGTGGTTATTGAGCTATGTATTGCATAGTAGCAATTTAAATAAAATAAGGGAGATATTAAATTAATTATTTTATTTTTCTGTTGACACAGATGCAACTGAAAGCAGTTTCTTTATTTTTATACTTTAGTACTTATTATACTTTACCTTGGTTGAAGTGTGATTTAAATCCGAATGTTTGTTGGTCCTCGGTTCAAAATCGGTGTCCAATGGTGTGGTCCTCTGTTGGAAGTCCTCGTCCGATGGTGTGGTCCTGTGGCGATAGCCCTCGTCCGATGTTGTGGTCCTGTGGCGATATCCCTCGTCCGATGTTGTGGTCCGTTGGTGAAAGTCCTCGTCCGACGGTCTGGTCCTGTGTTGAAATTCCTCGTCTGCTGGTCTGGTCCTGTGTTGAAATTCCTCGTCTGCTGGTCTGGTCCGAGTCCTCGTCCGATGGTCCGGTCCTGTGGAAAAAGTCCTCGTCCGATTGTCTTCACGCAGTATCTGTTGTAATATAAAATAGAAAATGTTGTTTGAGTGAAATGTCTTTTAAATAATTGAAAAATGTATTAATTTGACTGTATTGTATCAGTTATGGTTATTTTTTTTTTTACTTTCTGTACAATCCCACAACTTTTGTTATTGTTCTTGAAGGTTCTTAGTAAGGCTTGTGGGTTGTGATATATTAAATAAGAATATAAATTTATTTTGCTATGTGTTTATGTTATTTTTTGTACAATCCTGTTTTGTGCACAGCACTTGTGGTATACTTATTTAACCTTTATTGTGATGCTTATAGTTAGTGAACCATGAAATAATATAATTAATGTAGTTTGCTATGTGTTTGTGTTAGTTTTTGACAATCCTTTTGGTGCGCACCACTTGTGCAAAAGTTATTTATTCTTGATTGTACTGGTTATAGGTTGTTAAACATTAAAGAAGAATGTTAATTTAGTTTCCTATGAGTTTGTGTGATTTTTTGTACAATGCTATTAGGTGCGCAACACTTTTGTTATTCTTATTTTTTCTTCTTTGTAAGGCTTATAGGTTGTTAAACATTGAATAAGAAATGCAGTTTTGTGTGTAGCAGTTTGTGTCTCATTCAATTGCGATTTGGCTAATTGAATCGTGCCCTAAATAAGCACATAGCATATATTTTTAAATAAGTTTTTAGTCATTTAAAAACTTTATTTTGGATATATTTTTATTAACTAAAAACTTATTTAAAAAAAATAGTTATGTTGTTATTTAGAGCCCTATTCAATTGGGCAAATTGCAATTGAATGAGGGCCTTTGTGTGTACCATATGTTGCATAGTTTGCCCCTCATTCAATTGCATTTTTTACAATGTAATAGTACTCTAAGGCCGTCATTGAATTGCAATGTTGAAAATTGAATAGGGTTGTAAATAAGCACATCATCACATATATTTGTTAAAATAGAATAAGGGCCTAAAAGTGCTTATTTATAGCCATATTGAATTGCCCAAAATAGCAATTGAATGAGGGCCTTTGGTTACTGCATTTGTTATATTGTGAGCTCCTCATTCAATTGTGTTTTGGCCAATGGAATAGAGCTCAATATCACCACAGAGCATATTTTTTTATGTAATTTTGTATTTAGTGAACTTGTATCCAAAAGCAACGTGTTCACAAAAGAAAAAGTTCCTTTAAAAAATATGCTCTGTGCTTATATAGAGCCCTATTGAAATGGGCAAATCACATTTGAGTGAGGCCCTTGTCCATTAAAGATATATAGGTCCTCATTGAATTGCAATTTTGCCAATTGAAGAGGGCTCTATATAATCACATAACATATTTATTGAGCAAAGTTTTTAGTTATTGAAAACCTTGATTGTGGTTAGAAGTTCAGTAACTAAAAAGTTCTGTATAAAAAATATGTTATGTGCTTATATAGAGCCCTATTGAATTGAGGAAGTCGCAATTGAATGAGGCTCATGGTTCTTTCTTGTTTATACTTAATACTTTACCTTGCTTGAAGTTTTGAATGACAGACGGTCCCCTCCTGCCAATCTTAATGCGCCGGTCTTCTTGTAGTGTCTTTTTGAAAAAGAAAGTGAAATAGTTATTTGTATATTTATAATTTTTCATGTAGCAAAGCATGGCCTTTTGAGCATGTAATGTCTTGTTGTATCTTACCTCTTCTTCTTTGTTGGTGTTCTTTAAAAGGGATTGTGCTTCACAGTGCAGGGTGCAAATTGTTGAGATACGCTATTGATGCAGAGTCTGTTTGAATATTCCAAGAAATAAAAAGATTCAGCTTTATATGATCTACTATTGAATGTAAGTAAATGAATGTCATTGAAATATAGTCGTGTAATTTTTTTAAATTAACCTTATTTGTTGTTGGGGGCTACACACATATGTCACATACATGAAGCACATTCCATAGTTAAATGTAATTATTTTGTGTACGTGTGACATATCAGTATACATGACTCATATTTAAATGGTTAAATTAACCTTATATTTGTTTTTTCCAACACACATAAATGTGTGTGTGTGAGATGTAACTATAGACGATACACATATATGTGCGTGTGACATATCAGTATACATGACATATAATGTCATTTAAATGTAGTTACAGATTTTGTTTTAAGCTAATTTTGTTGCAGTGCCAATACACATAAATGTGCGTGTCACATGTCACTATACATTCTATACATATACGTGCGTGTCAGATGTCACTATACATTATAGACATATATGTGCGTGTCACATGTCACTATACATAAACCTCTGTTTAATATAGAATTTAGTTTTTTTGTTGTTTTTTTTTTGAGCCTATACACATAAATGTGCCATATATGTCACTACATAAATCCTAGTTTATTTTTTTATTTGTTTGACCTGTCCTGCTAATAAAATGTAATATATTATAGCTTACCTGTCAGTTGTAATTTGCACAATGCAAAGTAGTAAATTAGTAAAGAATTGTCTTCTCAAGTAAAAGCAGCAGTTATCTCAGAAGTCACTCCGTTGATCACCTGAGGAGAAATGTATTTTTTTGTGTGAAATAGGCAGTATTTATAAACTTGTAGAAAGTTCTGGAAAGTGAGACCGTTAGAATGCAATACGCATGCGCTATTTGCGTTCCAGCTTACAATTTGCGTTCCATCCGCCATTTTGTGCGTATTACTGTTCAAAATGGTGTTTAATATGATTGTGATACGTTCCGCATAGTATGTGTTTCATTATTGCGAGTAAGTGTAGTGTAGTTACGTCTGAAGCCTCGTTTTCGTTTTGTTCGTCGGCCATTTTTTCTCTCGCTTAGCGATGGTATTAGTGTCTAAAGTGTTTTATTTTGATTTAAATGTAGGTGTAACTTGTTTTTTTGAGGTGCTGGCTGGTTCCTCTTGCTGTAGGTAAGCTTTTTATGTGTTTGTTGTGTGTATTTCTTAAGTTTTAAATGTTTGTATGTCGGCGTGTTGCGTCCGATGTTTGCGAAGTCGTAATGTGTGGTAACGTGTCTCGTATGGTGTTTGCGTGTGTAGCCTCGTTTTCGTTTTATTCGTCGGCCATTTTTTGTGTCGCTTAACAAACTATTTAGTGTGTAAACTCTTTTATTTTGAGTGCAATTAAGTTGTAAGTTGCATTTTTGAGGTCCTGGGTGCTCCCTCTTGGTGTAGGTAAGGTTTTTATGTATGTGCTGTGTGTATGTATTGTGTTTTTAATTTAGTAATGTTCGCGAGTTGCGTCCGAGTGTTGCGAGGCCGTAATGTGTGTGAACGTGTGCCGTATGTTGTTTGCGAAAGTCGTAATGTGTGTGAACGTGTGTCGTATGTTGTTTGCGAGTGTCGTAATGTGTTGCGACGTAAACTTTTTTTGAAATTTTGCAAGGGTCGCAGTTGCTGCAACTGAAGACCTCGCTTTGCAAAGTCCTCAGGTGCTGGCATGGAGCGCCTGCGGCGCTCCAAGCCAGCAACTGAGGCCCTCGCTTCTCGAGGGTCCTCAGTTGCTGGCAAGGAGCGCCTTCGGCGCTCCATGCCAGCAACTGACAACCTGGCACAGTGCCCTCGCTTCGCGAGGGCCGCGGGCTCGCTACGCGAGCCCGCAGCGTTAGCAACAACTCGTACGCTCACAACTATATATGTGATATATATATATATTGATATATATTGATATATATGTATATATATATATATATATATATATATATATATATATAATTATTTATATATCTCAATATATATATATATATATATATTTTTTTTTTTATTATTATTTTTTTCATTTTTTTGAATGTACAGTTTGGGCCTATATGGTTTTGATTGGTTATTTAATGTTTTTAAGGTACGTAAGGTGCGGTTGGGGCCTATATGGTCACACTTGGTTATTTAGGGTTTTTAAGGTGCGGTTGGGGCCTATATGGTCACACTTGATTATTTAGGGATTTTAAGGTGCGGTTGGGGCCTATATGGTCACACTTGGTTATTTAGGGTTTTTAAGATGCGGTTGGAGCCTATATGGTCACACTTGGTTAATTAAGGTGCGTAAAGTGCGGTTGGGGCCTATATGGTCACACTTGGTTATTTAGGGTTTTTAAGGTGCGGTTGGGGCCTATATGGTCACACTTGGTTATTTAGGGTTTTTAAGGTGCGGTTGGGGCCTATATGGTCACACTTGGTTATTTAGGGTTTTTAAGGTGCGGTTGGGGCCTATATGGTCACACTTGGTTATTTAGGGTTTTTAAGGTGCGGTTGGGGCCTATATGGTCACACTTGGTTATTTAGGGTTTTTAAGGTGCGGTTGGGGCCTATATGGTCACACTTGGTTATTTAGGGTTTTTAAGGTGCGGTTGGAGCCTATATGGTCACACTTAGTCTTTTAAGGTTTTTAAGGTGCGGTTGGGGCCTATATGGTCACACTTAGTCTTTTAAGGTTTTTAAGGTGCGGTTGGGGCCTAAAAGTTATGGTTTGGGTCTTGAACTTTCTAATTTTTTTGTTGTTGTTTTCTATCACCCCCCAGGTGCAAACTATCTGTGGAAGCAGATTTGTTTGGACTCGTTGGTTGACTTACTGAACGTGAATACCCCGAGAAGGAGAGTCAACTGTTGGTGAGTATCATTGCTTTTAATTTTCTGTCCATGCGTATAGGTGCAAATTTGATGTTGATGTAGTCTTGTCACATGAGGGTTTGCAATCTGTAATATATACCAATGAATTCAACACACTGTTATTTTAAAGTAATTTTGTGACATAATATAAATTAATATACCGTGATCTCTTTCTTCTATTGGTATCAGAAATGAATACTATTGACTCTCTGCTTGTGAAGCTTTTCGGCTTTTCCTAACCTATGAGGAGAAGGTGGAAGTAAAACGGTTAGGACCTGACCAACCAGAGATACATCTGCAGCAAATCGCAAGAGATAGAGGGAAGCAATATATCCGTACTTTCAATACTGAATGGTACAAGAAGAACAACTGGCTTTGTGGAAGCGTTTCTAGGAAGTCCTTATATTGTTTCCCATGCATCCTATTTGGTGGTGACACTGCTTGGACCAAAACTGGAGTGACTGACGTCAAACATCTAGCTGATAAATTGACGAAACACAAAAGTTCTAAAGCTCACTTGGATAACAGGATCAAGTTTGAGATGCTTGGACAGGCGAACATTGCAGTTCAACTGGACCAAGGATACCAAGTCAGTATTCAAAAACACAACGAAGAAGTGGCTAAGAACCTGTACATCCTTTCGAAGATAATTGATTGTGTTCGCTTTTGTGGCGCTTTTGAACTGGCATTAAGAGGACACAACGAAAGTGAAACATCACTAAATCCAGGAGTGTTTCGAGGCCTGGTGGATTTGGTTGGCAGTATCGATAGTGCAATGGAACAGCATTTGAAGACTGCAACTGTGTTTAAGGGCACGTCCAAAACCGTGCAGAATGAGCTACTGGACTGCATGCATGAAGTTATTAAGGAAGTGATTCACCAAGAGCTTAAGGAAGCCCAGTTTGTGGCAATCCAAGCGGATGAAACAACCGATATTTCCGCTAGGACACAGTGCGTTGTAGTCTATCGCTACATTGACAAGAAGCATCAAGTGGTGTAAAGATTTGATGGCTTCATGGAAATGAAAGCAACGGATGCAGACTCGATTGCTGCTATTGTGCTGGAAAGTCTGAATACTGTTCTCCCAGAGCCAGAAGACAAGATGAAACTCATAGCTCAAAGCTACGATGGTGCAAGTGTGATGCGTGGAGATCAAGGAGGAGTTCAAAGAAAAATAAAAGACGTGTACCCGAACGCACACTACGTCCATTGCTATGCTCACCAACTGAACCTAATAATGGAGAAAGCAGTTTCAAGGATTGGAAGAGTTCAAGTTTTTTTTTTCCAACATAGGCGGCATACCATCTTTTTTTTCACGCTCTCCAAAAAGGACTGGAGCCCTGGATGAGGTAGTTGGTAGAAGACTTCCAAGAGGTGCACCGACACGATGGAACTTCAACGTTAGGACCGTGAACATCATCTACGAGAACAGAGATGCGCTACTTGAGTGTTTCCAGACAATTGAAGCATGTCTAAACTTTGATCAAACATCTATACGTGAAGCCGCAGGTTTCATTGGATTGCTGGAAGACAGGGAGTTCTTTTACTTCCTTAAATTTCATTTAATAATGCCACATGTTGACATCCTCTATAGTCAGCTTCAGAAGCGAGACACGGATACTGTTTATATCCAAAAAGTCACAGAAGACTTTGTCAGCAGCATCCAGAAAATCCGTAATTCTGTTGACGAGATAGAAGCAAGTTTGCCTAGCGATGTAACAATCTGCAGACTGAGTACGGAGATCTCAACCTTGAGACAACTTTCAAGAGAGGTATGTGACATAGTGGTGGTTCATGCAAAAGAACGTTTTTCATTTTCAAATCACCTAGTCAGTGCCAAACTTGTTCAAAGTGACTTGTATAAAACCCATGACACTTGCTTTCCGACCCAAGCTCTGGAAGACACTGTGCAAGCATATCCAATACTGAAGAAGGAACAATTACGCACTGAGCTGTCACTTCTGTATGGGAAGACAGATTTTCATGCTTGTACAAGTGCTGTTGCTCTGCACAAACTTTTACATCAATTTAATCTGCAGAATGATTTCACAGAGACAGTGAAATTATTAAGAATCCTGATTACAACACGATGACCACTGCAGATCAGAAAGATGCTTCTCCACATTGAAGAGGATAAAAACCTTTTTAAGAAGCACCATGTCCCTGGAGCGGTTGAATGCATTGGCGATGCTCTCAATGGAAAAGCAACTGATTTCCGAGATTTACGAGTGCTGTTGCTCTGTACCAACTTTACCATCAATTTAATCTGCATAAGGATTTCACAGAGACAGTGAAGCTATAAGGAATCCTCCTTACAACACCGAAGACTACTGCAGAATCAGAAAGATGCTTATCCACATTGAAGAGGATAAAAAGGTATTTAAGAAGCACCATGGCCCTGGAGCGGTTGAATGCATTGGTTTGAAGGAATTGGAGGCATCCTTCAAGGGTAAGTAAAGTTCTCAGAAATGGCACCACCTCACTACCAAAAATAACTAGTGGTAAGTAAAGTATGAATGGTGTGTGAATGGTCAGTAACAATTGTTGAAGCCTTGGTGTGGCGTTACTGCTCATATGGTTATCCAAATGCTAATTCAACGTGTTTGTTTGACATTGATTATTGTGTTGTCTAAACAGAAGTGAAATGTTGTTGTTTTCTTGAATCCCAAGATCCACTGGTTTGGTCCTATACAGTACTGATTGGTCTCTTAAGGTATGTTTGGGGCCTATATGGTTCCACTTGGTCTTCTAAGGTATGTTTGGGGCCTATATGGTTCCACTTGGTCTTCTAAGGTATGTTTGGGGCCTATATGGTCACACTTGGTCTTCTAAGGTATGTTTGGGGCCTATATGGTCACACTTGGTCTTCTAAGGTATGTTTGGGGCCTATATGGTTCCACTTGGTCTTTTAAGGTTTTTAAGGTATGGTTTTGTTCTTGAATGGTCTGATTGATTTGGTTGTTTTCTTTTAACCCCAGGTGCAAACCGTATGTGGCAGCAGATTTGTTTGTACTCGTTGGTCAACTTACTGAACGTGAATACCCTGAAAAGAAGAGCCGACTAATGGTAAGTGTCACTGCTTTATTTTTTCTGTTAATGCGTATAGGTGCAATTATGATATTGCTGTACTCTTGTCACATGAGTTTTTTCAATCTATATTGTATACCAATGAATTTAACACATTGTTACTTTACTTCTTGACATTTCTGCATTGCTGATCATGTACTTCAATGGGCTTTACAAGTATAAGGTCATTGGGCGGGGCTTATAAAGGTCATTATGACGTCAGGGGGGAGTTATAAAAATGGGTGTGGTTTGAAAAAATGGGAGGGGCTATGTTTTGCCCTGGCGCCCCTCCAACTTGAAAGTTCACCAGCCGCCACTGCTTTTAACATCACCGTGATCCAAGTCTATTCTCCAGACATGGATGCTGAAGAAGCTGAAGTTGTCCAGTTCTGTGAAGATATTCAATGGGTAGATATAACACCAAGAAAAGATGTTACTATCATCAAAGGAGATTGGAATGCTAAAGTAGGGAACTAAAAGACAATAACTGGCATGTTTGGCTTGGAGTACAAAATGAAGCAGGTCAGAGATTAGTAGAATTCTGTCAAGATAATTCTCTGGTTGTAGCAAACGCCGAGACGACTCTACACATGGACATCACCAGATAGGCAAAATAGAAATCAGATTGACTATATACTTTGCAGCCAAAGATGGAGGAGCTCTAAACAGTCAGCAAAAGCAAGACCTGGAGCTGACTGCAGCTCAGACCATGAGCTTCTTATTACAAAGTAAAAAATTAACCTGAAGGAAAGGGGGAAAATCATCAGACCAAGTAGATACGAAATAAATAATATTCTATAATATTCTATATTCGGGGCCGCAAGGACCGGCCGCAAGCTATTCGGCTATTCTATTCCCCTCCGGCAGGGGATTCCGGCAGGCTTGCGGCCGGTGCCTTGCTATCTCTTGCGGCGGCTCGCGCCGGAGGAAAGCCTTTGATCTAAAACGGCCGCAAGGAAATCGGCCGTAAGAAAAGCCTGGTTGCTATTCTATTGCTCCGGGAACCCTCTCTGCAAGGCTAAAAATGAGCCGCAGCTTACTTGCAGCAAACAGGTCCTGCTAGCACCAATTAAGCACATAAAATAGCTCAAATAAAGCCATCCTGCACTTTGCAGAGTCTATAAAGTGATACTCGGTTTTAGCAAAAATAGCACATAATTACCCTATACTTAAATCCGTAAAATATATATTTTTTAATATACGTAAAATATACATGTAAAAAGTCCAGAGGGCTTGGAGCACCTCAGACCCGCCCACGCCGCAGCCGGAAAATAAACAGTTAATTTGAACTCGGGTTTGGGCTGATCTGCAAGCTTGAGAGTGGGTTACTTTTAATCCTCATGTCCCCCAATATGATCCCTAGCATTTACAGAGCTGTACAGTGCAGGCTTGAATTTATTTTTGAGTTTTTAGATTTCAGAGCTTACGGCCGGTTTCAAGATATGCGGCCGGCCGTAAGAGGAGATCCTTGCGGGGCCGTATAATTGAATTGCGAGTTAACAGAACCCCTGCAAGGAATCGCAGCCTTACGGCTGATTTACGGCCGATAATAGAATGAGGCCCTAGGTGTCTGATGAGGCTTTGAAACTAGCCCAGGAAAGAAGGAAAGCGAAAGGTAGTGGAGATAGGAAAAGGTTTGTCCTACTGAATGCAGAATTCCAGAGGATAGTGGGAAGAGACAAGAAGAGATTCTACAATGAGCGATAAAGTGATTGGAGAAGATAACCAAATGGGTAAATCAAGAGATCTCTTCAAGAAAATTGGGAACCTAAAAGGCACCTTTCATGCAAAAGTGGGAGTGATAAAAGACAAAAATTTTAGGGACATAACAGAAGAAGATCAGATAAAGAAAAGGTGGCAGGAATACACTGAAGATCTATACAGGGAGGATCTTAACAGCATTGATGACCTCAATAGTTTGTCCAATGAGCTGGAGCCAGAAATCTTGGAGAGCTAAGTGAGATGGGCCCTAGGCTGCCTTGCCGACAGCAAGGCTGCAGGAGTTGATGGAATCCCAATTAAACTATTCAGAATTCTACAAGAGGATGCTGTGAAAGTGTTGGTTGCCTTATGCCAACACATTTGGAAAACTCAACTATGGCCGATTGACTGGAAAAGGTCAGTCTACATTCCAATCCCCAAATAAGGCAGTGTCAAAGAGTGCTTCAATTATCAAACATGCCAGCAAGGTAATGCTTACGATCCTACAAGCTCAACTTCAACAATATTTGGACCTGGAACTACCAGATGTGCAAGCCGGGTACTGCAGAGGAAAAGGGACAAGAGATCAAATGTCCACTGGATAATAGAGAAAGCAAGAGAGTTCCAAAAAAGCATATCCTTCTGCTTCATAGACAATTCTAAAGCCTTTGACTATTTGGATCACAACAAAATATGGCATGTTCTTAAAGAGATGGGAGTACCAGATCATCTCATCCTCCTCCTGAAGAATCTGTATGTGGACCAAGAAGCCACTGTCAGAACTGAACATGGGACAGCACAAAGGTTCAAGATCAGAAAAGTTTTTGCTACAAGGTTGTATATTGTCACCTTATTTATTCAGCTTATGTACACAATAATGCACTACTTCAGGCTGGATGAATCCAAAGCTTAAAGTGAGGAGGAACTAAAGGACTTATTAATGAGGGTAGAAGTTGGTCTTCTGCTCAACTTTAAAACGACAAGGATCATGGCAAATAGCAATCTCACTTCCTAACAAATAGACGGGGAAAAAGTGGAGTCAGTGACAGTTTTATTTTCCTGGGATCTCTTCAGATAGTGACTGTAGCCATGAAATTAAAACATGTTTGCCTCTGGGAGGAAAGCTATGGCAAACTTGGACAAGCTAGTAAAAAGTAAAAATATTAATTTATCAACAAAGGTCCACATAGTTAGAACCTATGGTATTTTCAGTACTAACATATGGATGTGAGACCTGGACCATAAAGAATTCTGAGCACCGTAGAATTGACACCTTTAAATTGTGGTGTTGACAAAAACTACTTAGAGTCCCTTGGACTGCAAGAAGATCCAATAAATCAGTATTTCAGGAAACCAAGACAAACTGTTCACTAAAAGGTATGATCATGGGGCTGAAGCTCAAATATTCCCTAGAGAAGACTCTGATGCAGGAAAAGATTGAAGGCACAAGAAAAAGGGGATGAGAGAGGCAGAGATGGATAGATGAGGTCACTGAAGCAATGACCATGAACTTGATGGAGCTCAGAGGGGCAGTGAGTGAGAGATGTACCTGCCTTGCTGCGTTCCATAGGGTTCAGGAAAGAGTCAGACGCGACTAAACAACGAAATTACAACAAGGAACTGGGAACACTCAAGTTTAATTGGACTCTGTCACCCCAAAATCAAGTAGTTTAATTAGGTTATTCTTAAAGAGCATAAAGAACTGGCTATATATTGTGTCATTCCTTTCTAAAGAAAACAATCCTGTGAAATTCCATGTTGTTAGCTTCTTTGATGCACTAATTAGAATTACATCCTGCTTGTCTGTATCTGTGGTGGCCAAATTAAATACCCTCAATGTTATTAGGCAGTTAGACCCCCTCTTCTACCCTTATCAAGCATTCTGAGCCACACATTAGCATAATGAGCAGCACATATGCAACATTGATCACACATTGTGATTTAAACATTTGGAGCCTCATTCAATTAGAAGGTCCCATCTACGAAAGATAGGCCATATGTCTGCAGGCCTGCTGCGGGCATGCACTCTGCTACAATTCTGGTGCTATACAATTGAAGAAGGGTGCAAGTTATGGGCCGAAGCCTCAAGCTCGTAAACCCCTACCACGCCTGCAAGCTGTTAATGGGCTGGAATAAAAGCGGTCCCCAGTTACAATCCAATCATGGTATTACGGAGTATGAAGCAGGCCTCTTAGCAAATAGAAAGCGGTCTAGCCAAAGATTATTGACAGAGAGAGATTATAGAGTTGCGTTCCACCTGCCCATGCGTTGGCTGTGTTGTAGATTCTAATAAAGTGGCATGCAGGTCCCAGAGTTGGTGGTTTGAGCAGAGTGAGAGAGAGTAGGAGTTGAGGAGGTGGAGAGCAGAGGAGAGGAGGATAGTGGAGTAGAGAAGGTGGGTAGTGGCAGGGTGCCCATCAAAATAGGCACATCTAGTTTAGGGACAGAGTGGGAGGGACCTGATCCCAGAGGGGGTGGTAGTTCGGGGGAGGGAGAGTCCCCAGGAACAGTGCAGGGAGCTAAGGATCCCCATCCACAGTCGGGAGGGCAAGAGGCTAAAGGCAAGCACATGGCCCAGAACTACACGCACCAAGAAAATGTGGTCCTCCTTGTTACATCCCTGGATGCACCATTATCCTTGAGGAGGATTATGGCCAAGGAGGACTGTCAAGCTGCAGCACCAAGTGGTTGCCCCCAAGTGACTGTGTGCTATAATGAATGAGAGAGGGTGTCCAAGGACCTTCTCAGGCAGGTGACCCAGTAGAATCCAGCCTCCAAGTCAGGTGAATATCACATACAAAACATGCCACCACATGTACATCACACACACTAAACATGTCACTGTCATTTGTGGGCACAACAACTGTAATCAACCAATAGAGAGTCCATGTATTGGTGTGCCCACTGCATTGTATACAGTTACAGAACAAAGCTGAAATCAAGATAGCGTTAGGAGCCAAGAACAATCAAGATCAAGAATCAAAGAATAGATCACATCTAGAAAATAATAGCTACTCATAGTTGCAATTAAGTGAATCCTCCATGTTCAATCCTAGATGTCAGATTGTTAGGAATAAACACCAAACAATGTATTATTCATCATACTAATAACACATACCTTTCTTTTCTCTCTTTCAGCATCAATGTGATCTGGGTCCAGTGGTAAGCCAGAGGCCGGGGCATCGGCTCCATTGGAGCAGGACGTATTCGAGGGAGCCTTCGCCAAGCAGGAACTGGTGCAGGGGGAGGAGTAAATAAGTGGAGCTGAGGGCCCTGGTTCAGAAGAGGAGGATGTCATCTGGGCAATGGGGTCACCAGCAGGACCATCTGCCGCACTGGAGGCATTTGACCCCACTGTCCCCCTCCTACAGAGACTCTGCATATTACCAGGTCCCTCCTACTGGCCCCATATCCTCCTCCCCTCACTAGTGCGACAGACTGGCCACCACCACCAGGCCCAGCAACACCACCCCCCTATGGAGCGAGGTTCCAGCCGACCATTTTGATTGGTTGTACTGACAATAGCCAATAACAATGGAATACACCCCCACGTACTGATTGGCTGAAGGCATTTCTCATTGGCTGTCGTCAATGTCAATCAGTATTACAGCCAATGGGAAGGCGCAGATGTCTTCAGCTAATCACAGCGTGGGGGTGTATCCCATTGTGATTTGCTGATGGCAATAAAGCCTTCGGATTGGTTCAAATAAAGATTGACAGGTGCGTTATCCAATCAGCGTGGGATTTTGGGGTGTATCCCTTTCTCATTGGTTCCCAATTGTCGTCCTCTCATTGGCTGAATTTGATAGACAGCGTTTTCAGCCAATCAGAAGCCGCCATTGCCAATTTTATTCTGGAACACTCCGTAGGAAGCTCATTAGCGTCGGGACATCCGCAAGTGTTTTTTTACATTTTTTTAAAGAGCGAGAGGAGGCCAGAGACATTGCAGGGAGGTAAGTACAATGTAGATTGTGTTGATTTTACTTGGTTTTATGTTTATGTATGTGTATTAATGTTATGTTTTTTTTTTTAACAGGGGCCGCGCCGGAGAAGAAGGACGGGACATGCTGGAAAGGTGAGTAGAATACTTAGAATGTTTAGAATGTTTATTTTATGTAAACGTGTTGTAGTAATTTTTAAAATCTTTTTTTACCCCAGGTTGGTGACCTGAAAAAACATCTCAAAGGTAGGTGGTCTTAATTTTTTTTTTTTTTAGCTTAGAATTAGGGTTGCTATATAGAGATAGGATGTACTGTATATTAGATAGATTGGGGGATGTATAGTACATAGATTGTATTTATTGTATATTAGATAGATAGGGGTATGTATATTAGATAGATAGTATTGTATATTAGATAGGGGGGTGTATATTAGATAGGGGGATGTATATTAGATAGGGGTGTATTGTATTGTATTTAATTGTATTGTATTGTATTTAATTGTATTGTATTGTATTTAATTGTATGTATTTAATTGTATTATATTGTATGTATTGTATTGTATGTATGATATGTATTTCCTTTTCAGGTGTGTAATTTTTTTTTCTGTATGTGACTTAGGTTTTTTTTCTATCTGTAATGTACGCTTTTTATTTTTGGTGATTTAGTTTTTTTTAAATGTAATGTAGATTTCAGATGAATTTAGTTTTTTTGATTACTGTAATTACAGTGGCGGGGAGGGGGTTATTAGGGGATAGGTAGGTAGTGTAGGTGTTAATAGGTTAGTGTAGAGGGTGTTTAGTTAATATTTAATGTTTTATTGGGGGGTATAGTGCAGTGTAGTGTTTATACTTAGTGTCATGATGGGCATTGAGGACCGTCATGGCATTTATGTGGTTAATGTTGGGTTGTTATAGGCCCATAATGGTCATAATATACACTTATGGGACTAATGGGGTTAAATAGAGGCTTATCAGGGTCTGGATAGACCCCCATAAGTGACCGGGTTAAAATGGTGTAGTGCTTACACTTTGGGTCATGAGGGTCCTGGATCACCCTCATGGCACTTATAGTGTTATTACATGCGTTCCTTAGTGTGTTAGAGGGGTCTAAATATTTGAGGCACACAGTACACTCACATTGTGTGACAAACAGCATTTCAACACTTTTTCAGTTATTTTTTGACGGGCAAGTCGCTAGTCATATAATAATATCAATATTTATCATATATAATAATAAAGGGTTAATACACATGCAAAGTCCAATTTGTGATACTGTGGAGTAGCAACATTGCCCAATATGACACGTGATAATGTCAATTGATTGTAAGCAAAACACTTAATGGGATGTCAGAAAATTATAATGGGTATACATCTTGGCACATGATCACCAGCAATGGCATGGGACTCTCCAGGATGGGTGTATCGGAGATTATCCCTGATGGAGGTGAGTTGGCTGTTGCTCCACGTGCCTCTGCACAGCCTCCATGTGTTTTTGCGGCCCTATCTGATGTGTTAAAGTAGATTAGTGTGGTGTATGTTCTCCTGGTGCCCTTCTGAGTTGCAAAGTTGTGGTGGTGGAGGGGCTTGTGTACATCAATGAAGCTGAGAGCTATACCATGTAGGGCCACTATAGGTGGGCAGGTCATAGCAGAGAAGGAACCGGCAACCCACTCCAGTATGTTTTTCATGCAAACCTTGTGGATACGCACAGACAGAGACATAAGTAAGTGTGCTTAAGTCCATAGGGTCACATAGACACAACTGAGGGACTGAACAACCAAATCTAAAATATTCCCCTGGTACTTGATATATGTGATGTGGCGGTGTAATCTGGCCACTATTTGTTTTCCTATTGTAGATGTGATGAGTAAGATGTATATTGGATGATCTTTGTATTTTTAGGGTCCACATTAGAGCCTCTGTGAGTGAGAAAGGGTTAACATGGCAGCCATTTCTGTTATTTGTGTTGCAATTTAATCAGGTAGTGTCTCTTTAATTGCTTTAATTGCTTCTGCATCCTGCAGCATGACTTTTCATATTGGCATATGCATGACCATTACAACATATGAAAAAAAAATAGTTTTGAACCTATTTGATAATTGAGAATTATTGTGCAATGAATTCTAATGACTTTTATTGCTTTGCCCATATTTTACAGTCCATTGGTGAGTTTTTACTGTCTTTTGCAGTGTTACAAACTAGTCTGTAAACCCTTTGCAGGTCCTATTTGGAACCTGTAAGATTTTGGCCAACATTTACAGCCTACTGTAACTTACAATTGCTCAATTGAATGAGGCTCTTAGTTACTTGGACAAGACAACCAGTTCAGATATTGAGTCCATGATTAACCAATTGAGGCACATAGCAGTGAAGACCCCGTTGGCTATTCTCAATTATTCCTCTGGCAGCATCCATCCTCCCTTTGCCCCCTTAATCGCTATAACTCCTTTTACCAGCACTCTCTGATACCCGAATTTCCTACATGCATTCTTCAATATCCAACTAATCTTCTGCCACATATTACATGTCTGCTCACATATAGTGGGTCACCTGTTTGGCAATTCCAGTTTCTAACTGTCACATGCTTCTGCTTGCCTAGGTTAGGTCAAAATCCTGTTGCTTTTGTGGCCCACCCTTTCAGAAACTGCTTTGTTAAGGTTACTTGATGACTGGGAAAAATGATTGGTGGATGGATTCCCAAAGATACAGGACAAGCATGTATCCAGTCCTGACTGTGATCTAATGTTAATTTTGTTTTTATGTGAACTTACCTTTTGGAATTATAGGTTGTTGCCTCCTTTTGGATTAATGCGAGCTGCAATCTGCAACAATGACACCAAGCTGGGCTTCTCTTCAGATTTAGTTAGCTAAGCATGTTTGTTTAACTCACCTGATATGCTCCTCCTCCATCCTGGGGGGAATAATCTTAGGTGCTTTCTTATTTTGACGTTTATCAGATAATGAAAATGGATGTTGATTAAATGTTGATCCTCTTTCCTTATATGTTGTTAATATGACCAGCCAGTTTATAAGATCCAATTTACAGGGAAAAATACAATAAAACCATATCTAGTTTCATTAGGCAGAAATATGGCAATCCCTTATAGCACAGGGATTTAGAGGGCAGTGAGGCCCCTCTTTTTAAAAGGATGGGGTTCATTAATAAAGTAAGGTTGTTTTATTTTAGGTTGCTTAAGGGGACTTTCATGTCTTGGGAGTGCACTTACCTTAACAGTGAATGCATATTTGGCAGTGTTGCTTGGCCTTCTGGTATTAGGAGGGGTTCCCAAGTGGGAACATAATATCAAAGTTTTATGCTCTGTTTAGATTTGCACCTCGAGCATGTGGTCCCAAGGGTTGCTAGCTTGTCCAGCTTTTGTGTTGGATACTCTAAGGACAAACATATTTTGTTGATAGGGATACATTGGGAAAGGTTTATATAATTGCTCCCGCCTCTTAATATATAATGAAAATATTATGCTGGCAATGAATACATACCCTTTTTATTTCTATGTTCCTTCCAGGGCACCAGAAATCTAGCTCTGACTGCAGCTGGATTGTTAGGATTTTTATTCACTATGATACTTTACCTCTAAATGTTGTTGTCAATAAACATTATTAATATAGACATCACAATGTGTGATGTGTGTGCCAGTCTGCCACACAGTTCTATTCTTGGCTATACAGATGCAGAGATTACAATGTGCTGTAACACAGCTGCCAGAGGCAGAATTGGATGGAATGACCTATGGTTCCTAGAGTCACAAGTTAAACTTGTACATTGAAAGGCAATTAAGAGAAGGACTTGACTTTGGAACGCCAGCCGTGCTAGAGGAAAACTGCCAGCTATAGCTCCACAAATATTGTTTATTTCAATTGCTATTTTTATTTCTAATTGGCTGTATTTCATTTATGAAGTGTTACAGTTAACTCATAATGTTCAGCTGAAATCTGATAAAGCTTCAGGTGAGAAACAAACAGTGTGGCTTTGTGGTTGAATGTATGTGAGACACTGGCACCATTTTTCTTTTAAATAGTTTTTTATTTCCTGAACAAAACCATCATACAATAAAGTCTGTGGTGGTTAATTCTATTAACAGAGTGAAAACGTCATCCCTTTCATTCAGAAATACAAAATCGCAAAGCAATAAGATGTAGCATGAACAGGATAATGTTCTTGGGATATAGACATCGCTTTGATTATGGCGAAGAGAGCACTATCTGCAGTTCCAGTTCAGTTGTATAATAACATGAAGAAATATAAGAAAAAGTAAAAGAAAAGGAATTGGGGTTGAGGAAGCATGAAAGGAAAGAGGGAAAAGGGAACAACACCTCTCATGACATCCACATTGCAGTTACTAGCCATTGGATCTGCTAAGCCCATCAAGGCATAAGTCCAAGTAGGAAAGGAGAGGGAAAGAAACATGGAGAGGTAGATAACCAGGCATGAGGCACCTTCCCTCTTTCTATAGAGAGCTTTTATATTTGGTATACAGGAATTTCAAGAGTTTGTGGGAGTATGTTTTATCATTTCTGAAGTAAGAAATCTTCTCCAAGTATGAAGATCATGCACCTTGATTATGCACTCCTTTTGGATGGGTATCCACACAAATTTCCAAAGAAAGGGGATTAGTGCTCTATCTCCACTAAGTACAATATAAAGCAAAGTGTGGGAAAGTATTTTAAGGTGTGTAGGTCTGCAATTAAGCAAATCTGGCTCCATTTTGCTCCAGATTTGTGACAGAATCAAATAAATCTTCTCCAAGTATGAAGATCATGCACCTTGATTATGCACTCCTTTTGGATGGGTATCCACACAAATTTCCAAAGAAAGGGGATTAGTGCTCTATCTCCACTAAGTACAATATAAAGCAAAGTGTGGGAAAGTATTTTAAGGTGTGTAGGTCTGCAATTAAGCAAATCTGGCTCCATTTTGCTCCAGATTTGTGACAGAATCAAAAGTCACATTGAGGCAAGCATCCATATGTATTTGTACAATTCCCTGGTCAGAGTGATCAAGGAAATGACATTCAAGCAATACTTACAATTAATATGTTACCAGGGAAATATTGTAGAGCAAGGGAGCAGATGTAGCTTGACACCTGTACTTTAACCAAAAAAAAGAAGAAAGCTCTTTTATTGCTCATATAACTGTTAAAATAGGAATTTATCACCTTTACTTGTAAAGATCTCTTAACAGCACGTTTAAAAATGTTTAAAACATTTTTAAGCCGTTCTTTTTTCACTGAGATTTATTGATTAATGTATTTTATGTGTGTCATTGACAAGCCGCCAGACAGACCAACAGCAAGCTCCAGTGCAGAGAGCAAAGGAAAACTACAGTTAACCCTTTATAAATTCATCTGTGCATAGAAAGGAGTGTTAGAATCTTTGAAATAAGTTACTTGTGGGCTAACTGCTGGGCTGTAGGATTTCTGAATGCCAAGAAAAACATATATATCATCCTCTGCCTGGAGCTACAACGGCCATTGTTTGCAGAAGTCATTAATCATGGAAGAGTTAATATCTCAGTATGAGGCTGACAAATATAGCATCAATGACTACTGTAATACTGTAGGTGAATATGAACACAATGGTATTATGACCTATGTACATCATGAAGATTTAAAGGTAATATTATTAAAAACTCATTTTATTGCAACCTCAAGCAAGTGTTTATTCAAAGAACCCCAAACAATGTAAAACGTAGAGACCTATTCAGTTCATTTTTCTTAAATGTAATATTTTAATGCTTTCAGGATGGGCAAATTTAGGATGATCTCAGGCATGTATGTATGTATGTTGCTATACTCTAAAATGGGGAATGCAACCTAGAAGGCAAGTCCCAAAGGAGGGTGTGGGGAAGAAAGAGTTAGACCAAGAAGCCCTGAATGTACCTTCAAAAGGGAATGTATACCAACTACGGATGTGCTAAAGCTCATTCACTATTTTCCCACCAGTGTGGTATCTCAAACTGATAACTATCTCCATTGATTTTGATTAAAAGGTTATGAGAAGTTATTTAATTAAACCAGTAACACTATAAAGGATAAAGCTTAGCACACCTGTATGCACATTATTAATAGAAATGTGGAGACAGAAAAAGAGGCAAATATGAGCAATAAAAGAGCTTTCTTCTTTTTTTTGGTTAAAGTACAGGTGTCAAGCTACATCTGCTCCCTTGCTCTACAATATTTCCCTGGTAACATATTAATTGTAAGTATTGCTTGAATGTCATTTCCTTGATCACTCTGACCAGGGAATTGTACAAATACATATGGATGCTTGCCTCAATGTGACTTTTGATTCTGCTTCTCCTCCATCTGACCTTCTTTATCCAACAAATATTCATCACAAAGCAGCAGTGAATATATGTTACTAAATTATCTGCTCTACGCATTTATTTTATAGTTATTATATGTATAAATTAACTGATAGACGCACACTAATTGCTTTATTAACAGCACTAAATTAAGATTAGCAGTGGCGATAATAAGGAAGAAGAGCACGTACAGTTAAAAACTGATTATAGTGATAGCGATATCTAACAATTAAACAATTATATATAACTTAAAATATCTCTGACACTATTACTAGTTTTTTAACTGGAAATGTTCTTCTTTACTACTTCCTCTGAGAAAGCATTTAAATCTGAGGATAGATGTTTTAAGTTATACATACATTATAACTCTAACTTCTATATCGATTACGACCAGTTGCAATTTTGTTTATTTTTATGTGTACAATTCATTTTTATAATACATTTTTTTTTACGTTTAAAGGCTGCCTTTAAGGGGTAATCAGTATTAACTGGCCAGAATATTGCTTTAATGTCCTTAATAGCCTGAATGCCCCATCTCCCCACATCCCAAGATCTGTACTTACAATATGTTCAGTGGTGTGGTTGCTACTTTCTTCTAGCACATATACAGCTGAGGTACCTGGCAAGTACAACCAGAAGCAGGTGGATATCAATGGCTCCTCCACTTACTATCTGCCACGCCAACACCTCCCCAGAGGTTTAAATTCCCATAATGTTTAATTATGATATATTATTAAATCATTTTGTTTAGTCGTTCAGCCTTGTGACTCTCTGTGACCTTATGGACTGCAGCACTCCAGGCACATCTCTTAGCCACTGCCCCTATTAGCTCCCTAAAGCTCATATTCATTGCTTCAGTGATCTCATCCATCTATCTCCGCCTCTCCTGTCCACTTCTTCATTTGCCTTCAATCTTTCCCAGCATCAGAGTCTTCTCTAGGGAATCCTGTCTTCTCATGATATGGCTAAAATATTTGAGCTTTAGCCTCATGATGAAACAACATCTTTGAGTGAATTACAGATGGTTAAAGAGCCATTTCAAACTTTCTTACACAGATGGCCCTGATTACCCCTATGCTCTCGCATAAAGATAAACATACCTTATTTGGCAAACATGAATCAATGGTCGTATGCACCCTGCCCATTCTACCTATCTAAATAAATTGATTTACCTAATCCTTAGGATTGCTTATCCTAGGCATGCTTGAATTCGTTTACAGCCTTTGCTGTATCAACTGTACAGATTACCTCTAAATCCTCCATTCTCCAACTTCAATTCATAACCTCTGGTTATTGCATACTGGAAATGCTTTTTTGGAATATACTTTACACATGAACTTTATTAAATACTATAATATCTTTTAAAATGTCTTTCATATAACTCCTTTACCAGTAAACTATACATAACATGGTTGTGACGTATTTTCTTGTTGTCTTGCAGACCATGCACCATTTCTGATGCCCTCCTTGGAACAGATTCTAGTTGTAATATCCTTTTGAGGATTTGATCTCTAGATCTAGACACATTATTCCAGGTGAGGACTGACTAGGGATCTATACAGGCAGTGCAGAATTATTAGGCAAATGAGTATTTTGACCACATTATCCTCTTTATGCATGTTGTCTTACTCCAAGCTGTATAGGCTCGAAAGCCTACTACCAATTAAGCATATTAGGTGATGTGCATCTCTGTAATGAGAAGGGGTGTGGTCTAATGACATCAACACCCTATATCAGGTGTGCATAATTATTAAGCAACTTCCTTTCCTTTGGCAAAATGGGTCAAAAGAAGGACTTGACAGGCTCAGAAAAGTAAAAAATAGTGAGATATCTTGCAGAGGGATGCAGCACTCTTAAAATTGCAAAGCTTCTGAAGCGTGATCATCGAACAATCAAGCGTTTCATTCAAAATAGTTAACAGGGTCGCAAGAAGCGTGTGGAAAAACCAAGGCGCAAAATAACTGCCCATGAACTGAGAAAAGTCAAGCGTGCAGCGCCCACGATGCCACTTGCCACCAGTTTGGCCATATTTCAGAGCTGCAACATCACTGGAGTGCCCAAAAGCACAAGGTGTGCAATACTCAGAGACATGGCCAAGGTAAGAAAGGCTGAAAGACGACCACCACTGAACAAGACACACAAGCTGAAACGTCAAGACTGGGTCAAGAAATATCTCAAGACTGATTTTTCTAAGGTTTTATGGACTGATGAAATGAGAGTGAGTCTTGATGGGCCAGATGGATGGGCCCGTGGCTGGATTGGTAAAGGGTAGAGAGCTCCAGTCCGATTCAGACGCCAGCAAGGTGGAGGTGGAGTACTGGTTTGGGCTGGTATCATAAAAGATGAGCTTGTGGGGCCTTTTCGGGTTGAGGATGGAGTCAAGCTCAACTCCCAGTCCTACTGCCAGTTCCTGGAAGACACCTTCTTCAAGCAGTGGTACAGGAAGAAGTCTGCATCCTTCAAGAAAAACATGATTTTCATGCAGGACAATGCTCCATCACACGCGTCCAAGTACTCCACAGCGTGGCTGGCAAGAAAGGGTATAAAAGAAGAAAATCTAATGACATGGCCTCCTTGTTCACCTGATCTGAACCCCATTGAGAACCTGTGGTCCATCATCAAATGTGAGATTTACAAGGAGGGAAAACAGTACACCTCTCTGAACAGTGTCTGGGAGGCTGTGGTTGCTGCTGCACGCAATGTTGATGGTGAACAGATCAAAACACTGACAGAATCCATGGATGGCAGGCTTTTGAGTGTCCTTGCAAAGAAAGGTGGCTATATTGGTCACTGATTTGTTTTTGTTTTGTTTTTGAATGTCAGAAATGTATATTTGTGAATGTTGAGATGTTATATTGGTTTCACTGGTAAAAATAAATAATTGAAATGGGTATATATTTGTTTTTTGTTAAGTTGCCTAATAATTAAGCACAGTAATAGTCACCTGCACACACAGATATCCCCCTAAAATAGCTAAAACTAAAAATAAACTAAAAACTACTTCCAAAAATATTCAGCTTTGATATTAATGAGTTTTTTGGGTTCATTGAGAACATGGTTGTTGTTCAATAATAAAATTAATCCTCAAAAATACAACTTGCCTAATAATTCTGCACTCCCTGTATAATGTCATTACTAGTCTTTTTCTGATCCTAGACAGAGGTACTTATGCCACTCTGTAGATCCATAGTCATCATCACCAGGCTCACTTGAGCCTGCCCCAGCATAATTGCCTTTCTGATGTTTAAAATAAATCATTTACACAATTATTCTAAAAACAGCTTCTTAAACAGAAATGTTTTACTCTACATTTTAGAATGAAATATTCTATTTTCATACTGAAAAAGTTATAGAGAGACAAAATAAAACTGACATTTCTGCCAAGGACCCAGCTTTCAAAGTAACATACCTTTTGAACTTTGAATCAGGGATATCTCTATTTTGCTGAATCTCAATTTTTCGGCTAGACAGCCTTACAATCTGCATTGTGAAACTTTCTGAAAACTGCATTATTTTACGTACTTTAATATAACAATACAAGTTTAATGGTTTCACAATAACCAGGTGCATTGAAGTATCTTCAATGATCTGTGCCAAACATCTATAGTACATTTACTAGTTCCAGACATCTCATCCTTTGTCTTGTTCATCTAATTATCTTGCTGTCATTAGACTCAGAGATAAAGTGGAAATACAATAATTGACTCAGTCCTAAATGAGACAGAAACTTGTGTAGAGCCAGAAACAAGACTGTGTCTTGAAATATACATATATCTGGAATCTGGTGGTTTCTACAGTCTTCAGTGCGCAACATTGTCTAGTGCTTTATGAGAGCCCTTGCACATATTTTATAAAACATATAAACATATTGTTATAAGCCACATTACTGGACCTCTAGACTGTTTAGATGACCAATGGATGAATGAAGGATGATGGAAAAAAAGGGGAGCGGATGGTGGGGGAGACAAGATGGGGGTTTGTGTTGCAGGATAGGAGTGAGATTTTTAAATACAGGAGGAAGGTTCCTCTACTAGAAGATGTGCATTTCATGTACAACCTTATGGATAATCACTTCCAGAGACATAATGATAGCTGTGCCTGGTGTGCTGCAGTCCATAGGGTCAGGGAACAGAGTCGGACACAACTGAATGACTATAAAAACAAAATATATATCATGTCTGATACAATTACTGTACTAGTCTTTTTTCCCCAAATGTAACACATTAAAGTCTTTCTGTGATCATTTTTCTTTTTAACCTATTCAACTATATGACAGTTCTCACAAATCCGATTAGTTTTTAAGGTTTTTAGAAAATGTGTGTAGCTTCCCCAAATTGTCAGCAATTATGTGACTCATCCCCCTGGCTCTTAGCTTTCCTGAGGCTACTAATGATGTTATAACAAACTAATTCCTCCAATAAGGGACTTGTTCTAGGATTTATATTACACACAATGCTTATTCCTTTTGATGCTATTTACTCATGAACAATTTTTGGTGATGTATACCTTACTTCTCCCTCCAATTTATTGTTAGACTTTGGGGTTTGTAGAATGAATAAATGGGTAAAGACCATGCTTGAAATCTGATTAGTTTTCTTTGTGTTTATTATGTTTTTGCTCTATACTGTCCAATACAAAGCCCTATAACATTATGTATAGTATGGTTAGTTCCAGAAAAGTTTTATACATCTTGTGCTCAGACTTGTGACTACTGGTATATGCAAAGTCCCTTTAATGGAATTGTAAAGAATAAAGAAATAGGGAAGTAGGAATCGTAAGAGAGGTGATAGGGTAAATAAGAAAGAACCTTGTGTTCTATTGCTTGTGCCTCCTGCGAGATTTAAAGGCACAGTGTCCCAGTTTCCATGACTTGTATTGGTTTCAACCAATGCCTTGCTTGACTGCTTTTAAGCCTGCACATGCATCTCTTCTGTGTCTGATATTAATGTTCCTTAGTATTCATGCTAGCAGGTTCCCCTTTTTGTTGTTGAATTCTCTAAATCAGTTGATACAATCATCTGCTACGTCATTGAGTGAACCACCCTTATCATCAGTTGGTAACAAGCATGTTGGTCTGTTACAGTCACATGTGCTAGTCACTTCAGTCATCTGTTCCTTTTTGTCAGTGTGCCAGTTTACCATCATTTGCCTACCCCTGATGATTCTGACAGACTGTCAGCCCCATTAAATTTGAAGCCCATAGCTTAATAAACATGCCAAGTCCAATTAGTGATACTGTGGAGTATGAACATTCCCCTGAGGGCCTACAAGGAATATAACAGGTGATACTGGAGTGGGTGGGTTGCCAGTTCCTTCTCTAGTGGACTGTGATTTGTCTGATTTCTCTGCTATGACCTGCCCACCTAGAGTGACCCTACATGGTATAGCTCATAGCTTTGTTGCAGTACACAAGCCCCTTCACCACCACCACTTAAGAATGCTGAAGGGGACCAGGGGAACACCTCACTAATCTACACTAAACCATCACCGCAAAAACACATGGAGGCTGTGCAGTGGCCAGTTGGATCAACAGCCAACACACCTCCATCAGGTGTAATCTCCTCTACGCCCACACTGGAAAGTCCCATGCCATTGCTGGTGTCCATGTGCCAAGATGTATAGCCATTTCCATTTTGTGACCTCCCATTATGTTCTGCTATTCATCAATTTACATTAGTGTGGATTGCTAAGTGGTGGTGGTGAAGGGGCTTGTGTACCTGAATGAAGCTGTGAGCTATACCATGTAGGGCCAGTGTAGGTGGGCAGGTGATAGCAGAGAGTTGAGACAAATCACAGTCCACTAGAGAAGGAACTGGCAGCCCACTCCAGTATCTTTGGCATGGAAATATTGTGTCAGAGACCTAGCTGAATGTGCTGCAGTCCATAGGGTCACAGAGAGTTGGACACGATTGAAGGACTGAACAACTAATATTAAAATGTTCCCCGGGTACTTGATATATGTGATGCAATCTAGGTGCCTGTAAGCATTTTGTGGCATGACAACCTAGCTCCTGGCATTTGTTGAACCCTGTAAAATTAAATTTTTGTTAAATACACAGTATTACATTTTTTTTCTTCTGGTTGCTTGAGAGTTCTGGTTGTTTGAGTTCTGGATAACTGAGAGACTACTGTATATAGAAAGAGAAGAAAAGAGGGCACTTGATAGAAAATAACCAAAACTAACTAAAATAAAACATAATATGTGGAAAACATATAATGTGAAATAGGCTGTTATTATAGGTCATCAGAGATTGTGTATATAGTTATTAATCAATGTATTTTTATATATTGATTTTTGGTGGTGCTTGCCATGCTGGTTCTATTTTGGCACCATATAGCACTGTATGTACCCATAAATTGGAGGAAGTAACTTGAATCTCATTTATTATTAGCACATAGTTGCATATAATATTTATTTATACCCCTGTAGCAATTTAGACTTAAATCCTTAATGCAATCCAACAGGATTGTCTTTTCATAACCATATAATTATCACATATATAGTTGTGAGCGTACGAGTTGTTGCTAACGCTGCGCGCTCGCGTAGCGAGCCCGCGGCCCTCGCGTAGCGAGACGCGGGCCTCGCGTAGCGAGGGCACTGTGCCAGGTTCTCAGTTGCTGGCATGGAGCGCCGCAGGCGCTCCATGCCAGCACCTGAGGACCTCGCAAAGCGAGGTATTCAGTTGCAGCAACTGCGACCCTTGCAAAATTCACAACACAAATTCCCAACCCAAAGAACTGCGAATCTCGCAAAGTTCACGTCGCAACACATTACGACCCTCGCAAACAACATACGACACACGTTCACACACATTACGGCCTCGCAACACTCGGACGCAACTCGCGAACATTACAAAATTAAAAACACAATACATACACACAGCACATACATAAAAACCTTACCTACACAAACAGGAAGCACCCAAAAATGCAACTTACAACTTAATTGCACTCAAAATAAAAGATTTTAGACACTAAATAATTTGCTAAGCGACACAAAAAATGGCCGACGAATAAAACGAAAACGAGTCTATACACGCAAACACCATACGAGACACGTTACCACACATTATGACCTCGCAAACATCGGACGCAACACGCCGACATACAAACATTTAAAACTTAAGAAATACACACAACAAACACATAAAAAGCTTACCTACAGCAAGAGGAACCATCCAGCACCTCAAAAAAACAAGTTACACCTACATTTAAATCAAAATAAAACACTTTAGACACTAATACCATCGCTAAGCGAGAGAAAAAATGGCCGACGAACAAAACGAAAACGAGGCTTCAGACGTAACTACACTACACTTACTCGCAATAATGAAACATATACTATGCGGAACGTATCACAATCATATTAAACACCATTTTGAACAGTAATACGCAGAAAATGGCGGATGGAACGCAAATTGTAAGCTGGAACGCAAATAGCGCATGCGTATTGCGTTCTAACGGTCTCACTTTCCAGAACTTTCTACAAGTTTATAAATACTGCCTATTTGACACAAAAAAATACATTTCTCCTCAGGTGATGAACGGAGTGACTTCTGAGATAACTGCTGCTTTTACTTGAGAAGAAAATTCTTTACTAATTTACTACTTTGCATTGTGCAAATTACAACTGAGAGGTAAGCTATAATATATTACATTTTATTATCAGGACAGGTCAAACAAATACAAAAATAAACTAGGATTTATGTAGTGCCATATATGGCCCATTTATGTGTATAGGCTCACAAAAAAAATACTGTTCATTTAACAAAACAACAAAAAACCATAATTCTAGATTAAACAGAGGTTTATGTATAGTGACATGTGACACGCACATATATGTCTATAATGTATAGTGACATCTGACACGCACATATATGTCTATAATGTATAGTGACATGTGACACACACATATATGTATAGAATGTATAGTGACATGTGACACGCACATTTATGTGTATTGCCCCTGCATAGTGACATGTGACACGGAGATATATGTGTATCATGTATATTGACATGTGACACACACATTTATGTGTATTGCCCCTTCATAGTGACATGTGACACGGACATATATGTGTATAATGTATAGTGACATGTGACACGCGCATTTATGTGTATTGCCCCTTCATAGTGACATGTGACACGGACATATATGTGTATAATGAATAGTGACATGTGACACGCACATTTATGTGTATTGCCACTGCAACAAAATTAGCTTAAAACAAAATCAGTAAACAACTACATTTAAATGACATTATATGTCATGTATACTGATATGTCACACGCACATATATGTGTATCATCTATAGTTACATCTCACACACAGACATTTATGTGTGTTGGAAAAAAAAATATAAGGTTAATTTAACCATTTAAATATGAGTCATGTATACTGATATGTCACACGTACACAAAATAATTACATTAAACTATGGAATGTGCTTCATGTATGTGACATATGTGTGTAGCCCCCAACAAAAAATAAGGTCAATTGAAAATAATTACAGAAGTATATTTAAATGACATTAATTTACTGCAATTCAATACATCATATAAAGCTGAATCTTTCTATTTCTTTTAATATTCAAACAGACTCTGCATCAACAGCGTCACTCAACAATTTGCACCGTGCACTGTGAAGCACAATCCCTTTTAAAGAACACCAACAAAGAAGAAGAGGTAAGATACAACAAGACATTACATGCTCAAAAGGCCATGCTTTGCTAGATGAAAAATTATAAATATACAAATAACTATTTAAATTTATTTTTCAAACAGACACTACAAGAAGACCGGCGGATTAAGATTGGCAGGAGGGGACCCTCTGACATTCGACACTTCAATCAAGGTAAAGTATTTAAGTATAAAAAAGAAAGAACCATGAGCCTTATTCAACTGCGACTTGCTCAATTGAATAGGGCTCTATATAAGCACATAACATATTTTTTATACAGAACTTTCTAGTTACTAAAAACTTTGCTCAATAAATATGTTATGTGGTTATATAGAGCCCTCTTCAATTGGCAAAATTGCAATTCAATGAGGACATATATATGTTTAATGGCCAAGGGCCTCACTCAAATGTGATTTGCCCATTTCAATAGGGCTCTATATAAGCACAGAGCATATTTTTTAAAGAAACTTTTTATTTATTGAACACGTTGCTTTTGGATACAAGTTCACTAAATACAAAATTTGGTAAAAAAATATGCTCTGTGGTGATATTGAGCTCTATTGAATGAGGAGCTGACAATATAACAAATGCAGTAACCAAAGGCCCTCATTCAATTGCTATTTTGGACAATTTAATATGGCTATAAATAAGCACTTTTAGGCCCTTATTCAATTGCCATTTTGCTAATTCTATAGGGATCCAAATAATCACATAACATATATTTTTTAAATAACTTTTTGTTAGTGAAAAGCTTGCTTTTAGATAGATGCTTAGGCCCTCATTCAATTGCAATTTTGCCAATTGAATAGGGGTCTAAATAAGCACATCACATATATTTTTTAAAGAAGTTTTTAGTTATTAAGCATCTATCCAAAAGCAAGGTTTTCACTAACTAAAAACTTCTTTAAAAAATATATATTATGTGCTTATTTAGAGCCCTATTCAATTGGCAAAATCGCAATTGAATGAGGGCCTTAATAAGTAAAAACTTCTTTAACAAATATATGTGATGTGCTTATTTAGAACTCTATTCAATTTTCAAAATTGCAATTCAATGACGGCCTTAGAGTACTATTACATTGTAAAAAATGCAATTGAATGAGGGGCAAACTATGCAACATATGGTACACACAAAGGCCCTTATTCAATTGCAATTTGCACAATTGAATAGGGCTCTAAATAAGAACATAACATTTTTTTAAAATAAGTTTTTATTACTAAAAATCTATCCAAAAGAAAGTTTTTCACTGACTAAAAACTTCTTTAAAAAAATATGCTATGTGCTTATTTAGGGCACGATTCAATTAGCCAAATCGCAATTGAATGAGACCCAAACTGCTACACACAAAACAGAATTGGAACAAACTCACACAAACACATAGCAAAATAAATTAACTTTCTTATTCAATGTTTAACAACCTATAAGCCTTACAAAGAAGCAAAAATAAGAATAACAAAAGTGTTGCGCACCTAATAGCATTGTACAAAAAATCACACAAACACATAGGAAACTACATTAACATTCTTCTTTAATGTTTAACAACCTATAACCAGTACAATCAAGAATAAATAACTTTTGCACAAGTGGTGCGCACAAAACAGGATTGTCAAAAAATAACACAAACACATAGCAAACTACATTAATTCTATTATTTCATGTTTCACTAACTATAACCATCCCAATAAAGGTTAAATAAGTATACCACAAGTGGTGCGCACAAAACAAGATTGTACAAAAACTAACATAAACACATAGCAAAATAAATTCATATTCCTTTTTAATATATCACAACCCACAAGTCTTACTAAGAACCTTAAATAAGAATAACAAAAGTCGTGGCATTGTACAGAAAGTAAAAAAAATAAAATAGAAAAAAATAACCATAACTGATACAATACAGCCAAATTCATACATTTTTTACTTATTTAAAAGACATTTCACTCAAACAACATTTTCTATTTTATATTACAACAGATACTGCGTGAAGACAATCGGACGAGGACTTTCTCCACAGGACCGGACCATCGGACGAGGACTTTCAACAGAGGACCAGACCAGCAGACGAGGAATTTCAACACAGGACCAGACCATCGGACGAGGACTTTCACCAAAGGACCACAACATCGGACGAGGGCTACCGTCACAGGACCACAACATCGGACGAGGGCTATCGCCACAGGACCACACCATCGGACGAGGACTTCCAACAGAGGACCACACCATTGGACAACGATTTTGAACCGAGGACCAACAAACATTCGGATTTAAATCACACTTCAACCAAGGTACAGTATAATAACTACTAAAGTATAAAACTAAAGAAACTGCTTTCAGTTGCATCCGTGTCAACAGAAAAATAAAAATAAGAATTTACTATCTCCCTAATTCTATTTAAATTGCTACTATGCAATACATAGCTCAATAACCACATCACTTTTTTTTTTAGCAAAGAACTTTTACAGTGGTAAATATCTATCCACAAACAACGTTTAAAAAAAAATAAAACCATTATTTAAAAAAAATATGTTACATGCTTATTTACAGCAGTATTCCATTGGCCAAATTCTTAGCCAGTGAGGACAGGAATTATAAATTTAACTAAATATAAATGATACATTAATGATTTGCCTTTTATTTCACCAATTGTGCACAAGAATCTTTAACAGGAATTACAAATTAAAATATACACAATTACAGTTATTTTTTTTCCTTTACAGATTAATATGGCTGATAACGAGACCAAAGAAGAGAAGAAAAGACGTCAAACTAGAGAAAGACAAGAGAGATTGGCCGCCCAGCAGACACCGGAGGAGAAAGAAATTCGACGAGAAAAAGAACGCAAAAGACTTGCAAATAAAAGAATATCAGCTGCAAAAATAAAAGATACAACCAAAAAAAATAAAAAGATAATAAAGCATTTACAAACTGTTCCTAAAACATCAGATGACATTTTACAAGATATCAGTCAAGACAGACCAAAAAAAGCAACTACAAAAACAAAGCATTTACAAACTCTTACTAAAAACTTACAGGACATTTCAAAAAAACAAGGACAACATATACCAAGAAAATCCACAAAAAAAACTAAACATTTAGAACCTGTTGTTGAAACATTTCATGACTTTTCATCTGATGAATATGAAAGTCAACATCCGATATGCTTTGCAAATTGTCCTTTACTCAAGTCTTTAGCAGTAGAGGTTCATAGTTGTGGGGACATGAGTACTCAATGTCAATTTTGTGAGGCTTATTATTTTAAACAGGAGAGACCCAGAGATGGACAATTTATTAGTTGTTGTCAAAAAGGAAAGTTCAAACTTCCAGAAAGGAAACAATTTCCAACCTATTTACAAAATATTATGACTGAACCTACTTTTCCAAATTACAAAAATTTTAAGACAAACATAAGATCCTACAATAGTGCCATATCATTTGCATCTATGGGGGCAACATTGGCTGCTAATGTACCAGGACATGGTCCTTACTGTTTTAAAGTCCAAGGACAAATTTATCATCGGACTTCACATTTACATCCAGAGGAAGGAGAGCAAAGAAAATTCGCTCAACTATATGTCCTAGATACAATGGAAGCTGTTGACCAACGTATGCAGATGGAAGAAAAAAAAAATGCTTACCCAGTGTTTTCATAGAGCTAAATAGCATTATGGACAACAAACCCTACAGTAAAGCTTACAAAAAATTGGCAGAAGTAGAAAATGAACAACTACTTCATGCACAAAGACATCAATTACCCATGCCAAAGGTTAATATGGTGCATAAAAGAGACAGACATACTGATAAACGTCGTTATAACTTGCCAACATCAAATGAGGTTGCAATGGTCTTTCAGAATGATGAAGGAGAACCACCATTTCAAAGAGACATTAGAGTATATCCCAGAAATGAGGACCAACCATTTATTAATATTAATATCTTAAGTCCAAATTTAGATCCAATGACATATTCCATCTTTTTCCCACATGGAGAAGCAGGTTGGCAACCAAAATTAACCCTTCCCAGTTACCCAAATGCTAAAGCCAGAATCCGAAATAATGTTTCTATGCTTGAATTTAAAGTTGCTCAAATTGCCATTAGAGATGAATTTAATCCAATTTTATGTGGTGGGAAACTAACACAACAATGGATTATTGATTCATATTTGCAAGTTGAGGCAAATAATTTAAACTTTATAAAATATCAACAAGATAAACTACGTGTAGAACAATATTGTGGACTCATGGACTATGTTGCTGACGTGGCTACAAGCAGAGACATGACAGCTGGCAAAGCCATCATTTTACCATCTTCCTTTCAAGGATCTCCTCGAAATATGAGAGAAAGATACAATGATGCTATGGCTATTGTGACAACATTTGGAAAACCAGATTTATTTGTGACATTTACATGTAATCCACAATGGCCAGAAATTAATCAAAATCTACTTCTTGGACAAAGTGCTTCAGATCGACCAGATTTAGTAGCCAGAGTTTTTAAGATCAAATTAAATGAATTAATACGTGACTTCATTAAAAATCAGTTATTTGGCAAATGTCTTGCTTATGTATATACCATTGAATTTCAAAAAAGAGGCCTTCCACATGCACATCTTCTCATAATACTTCAAGAGAAAGATAAATTAGATACTTCGGACAAAGTGGATGCAGTCATAGTTGCTGAACTACCAGATCCACAACTATATGGTAGACTATATGAGATTGTTACTCATCGCATGATTCATGGACCCTGTGGAGACCTTAATCCACAATCACCATGTATGGAAAATAATCAATGTTCAAAAGATTTTCCAAAAGATTATAGAGGCAAAACATATGCAAATTGTGATGGATATCCACTTTATAAAAGAAGAGAAGGAGATAGTGCCATTATTCATGGAAAAAAAGTGGACAATAGATATGTAGTACCCTACAATCCACATTTACTCATGAAGTACAACGCCCACATCAACGTAGAAGCCTGCACTTCCATCAAATCCATTAAATATGTCTACAAATATATTTACAAAGGTTACGATGCAGCTACTGAAGTCGTCAAAAGTGCAGACAACCCTGAAAGTAGTGAGTTAGTACATGATGAACTTGCATCTCATGTAGATGCTCACTATGTCAGTGCGCCAGAAGCTATGTGGCGGCTTTTAAAATTTGAAATGCATGATAGATCACATGCAGTATATAGGTTAGCAGTACATTTGCCACAACGACATTTAGTCTATTTCCATGCTGGAAATGAAATGAATGCATTGGCCCAAAGTGAAGATCGTCACACTACACTAACTGCATGGTTTGCATTAAATTCCACTGATGCTGAAGCAACACAATACTTATATATTGAAATTCCATATCACTATGTTTTTGTGAATGGATTATGGAGAGCAAGAAAAACCAGAGGCAATAAAATAATTCCACGAATTTACACAGTCAGTCCAAGAGATGTTGAACGTTTTTGCTTACGGATATTACTTTTAAATGTTCCAGGAGCACAAAGTTTTGAACAATTAAGAACTGTTAATGACATTGTATATGAATCCTTCCATTTAGCTGCAAGACATAGAAACTTACTCGCTGATGATACAGAGTGGGAAAGATGTTTAGAAGAAGCAGCACAATGTCAAATGCCACGACAGATGAGAGAACAATTTGCTTTTATTTGTATCTTCTCAAATGCTCCAAATGCATTAGCTTTGTGGGAGACTTTTAAAAGTAATATGGCTGAAGACTTTATGCAACGATACAATGAACCCATTGCACACTTAAAAGCGTTAATGGAAATTCAAGAAGTCTTTTTAACTGATGAATTAAGTTTTGCAAGTTTTAATTTGCCTGATCCAGGTCTTATAGATGACATTAACTTTGAAGACTATGACATTCAACTACAAGCAGAAAGAACAGAAGAAAGACTTGCAACTTTAAATACACTACAATTGCAAGCATTTCATGCCATTAAAAATGCTATAGATGATGACATGGTGACAGAGCGTTATTTTTATCTTGATGGACCTGGCGGATCAGGAAAGACATATTTGTACAATTTATTAATGAGTTCAGTACGAGCACAAGGAAAAATAGCAATGGCATTTGCCACTACTGGAATTGCTGCACTTTTATTAGAAGGTGGAAGAACTGTTCATAGTGGATTTAAACTGCCAGTGCCTATTTTAGAAAATTCTGTGTCAGATATTCGCATGACATCCTTACAAGCAAAGAAATTGAAGAAATGTAAATTAATTATAATAGATGAGGCCACAATGATGTCATGCTATGCCCTCCAATGTATTGACCGTTTGCTTCGTGAAGTCATGGATAATATTTTTCCATTTGGTGGAAAGGTAATGTTGTTGGGTGGCGATTTTAGACAAACATTACCTGTCGTTGTACATGGAAATCGAACAGACATTATTGAAACATGTATAAAGTCAAGTACAGTATGGAAACATTTTACCCATCTTCAACTGCAACAAAATATGAGATCAGAAGGCCAAACTGATTTCAATGATTGGCTTATTAAAATTGGAGAAGGCAGAACAGAAAAAATACTACATTTACCTGACGACACTGTAGAGATCCCACCTCATATGATTTGTCAACAAGATATTATATCGGCTATATTTGAAGGGAGCATAAATAACGAAGAATATTCCGAGCTTGCCAACCAAGTTATACTGACGTGTAAAAATAAAGATGCATTAATACTCAATAATGAAATCTTTAAAAAAAATTAATGCACCACAAAGAAATCACAGTGCTGATTCTGTACTTGCTGATGACAATGAAAGTCAGGCAAACTTTTCAACTGAATTCATTAACTCTTTAACTCCTTCTGGAATGCCACCACATATTTTGCAGCTAAAGAAAGGTGCAATTATCATGTTACTGCGAAATATGAACCCCAAAAAAGGCCTATGCAATGGCACAAGATTAATTGTTCAACAATTAAAGGACCATTTTATAGATGCTGAAATTTTAACTGGGACCCATAAAGGAGAGAGAGTTTTCATACCAAGAATAGATTTAGCACCAAGTGAAAGTAGTCTCCCTTTTATACTTCAAAGAAGACAATTTCCCATTATTATGGCATTTGCCATGACCATTAATAAATCACAAGGTCAAACTTTCAAATCTGTGGGTATTTTCTTGGAAGAACCAGTTTTTGCACATGGTCAATTGTACGTTGCGTTGTCACGCTGCAAAAATCCACAGGCTATTAAAGTTTACATTGAAAACAATGAAAGTCAAGGTGATTTATTAGAAGATGGACGTATTTTTACTAAAAACATTGTCTACTATGAAGTACTATAACTTTGCAGGATACAAACTAAAGCCATGCAAACATTTTGGAAAAACATTCAAAAATACAAAACAATTGGTTGTTTAATTCAGTCATAATTAATGGAAGTCATGTTTATGGATAATTCGCCTCACAAAATACTTGCCTTGCATTTCTATTAAAAATTATGTTAAAATGTTAAGTCACTATGTTAATGTTTCTAATGTTACAAGTTTAAAAACAATATTTTCAAGTTATTTCATTCAACATATTACAAAGTTCATGTTAAGAGCTCAAGCACCTTTTAAGTCACAATGTAAATATTCTCTGTTATCTTAAGATTACTACCTACATTAATGTTTATCGCCAGTTTATGTGCTCAGTAATGAATTACTTTAATTACGTACGGTTTAAGGAGAGTTTTTACTGTATGCCTTCCTCTACATTCAATGTATATTAAAATTAACAATTATTCTGATACAAATTGCATGTTAATACTGATTAATTTAAAGTTAAACTGTTTTTACATTCAAATGTTAATACTTTTAATTCAAAATTATGTTACAAAATGTATTTACTATGTTCCTGTTTATAATGTTCAAAATTAGACAAATGTTTTGCAAAAATTCCAAAGTTACATAAAAAATAAAGTTCAATTTTAAAAATATATACTTTCAAGGTTATTGCTTACATATATTTTAAACTTCATGTTAAAATTCGGCACGTTTCAAAAAGTCTTTTTACTTTTTACTTTTCTCTGGATTCTATGTATATTAAAGTGAACAATTCTTTAGATACAAATTTCATTTTAAAAAACCATTACATCAACGTTTTACAAAAATACATGTTCATATCACAATACTTACAAGGGTCAAAAATATATTTAAATAACTAAACAACTTCACAAACATATACATCACATTGCCGTCATTTTTTGACGGGCAAGTCGCTAGTATAATTATAATTAACAGCACTTGCCACTTTTTTACCACCATCACTTTTTTACTACTAGCACTTTAAATATATTTATTTTTTGTCACTAGCACTTTATGCAAAGCTGTTTAATTGTCACTTAAGCACTTTATTATAAATTGCCTAAGAAGGGTAGAATATTTGACTTTACATTACTTAGGATCTACATCAGCTAATTTAATAATCTCCATTTTAATATGGATTTTAATGTTTAATAAAGGTTAAGTTTTATAATTTAGTTTATTCCCTTTTTTGAGATTTGGATAATCAGGTGTGCCCTATAAAAGGATCTTTTTTCTCTTTAAAATATGGTATTCAACTTATCCTTTGGAGCACCCTGACCATTACATTTGGTTCCTATGTGATATACCTGAGCCACCATTACCTAATATAGGAGGACAACTGCCTTAAAAAAAGAATCCAATGAGTGTCACTGGATTTGCAAAGGTGTGATCTAATTTAAAATTCCATCAGCAGAAATATTTCTTATCTATGGCCTCCCTCAGCCCTTACTTGATATTGGTCAATTATCCCTCATGGTAGAGCTCTGTTTTGATTTAAACCTAACCACAGTCAAAATGCACTTAGGCAGAATCTATCAGCATCTAAATATACAATGGCTAAAAAACGCTGAAAGCATCCTGGAGAATGAAATTTCTACTGTGCCAGAAGGAAATTTCAGGTATAACGAGAAGTTACAAACAATATAAAAGCAATTGTAAACCTATTTAACAGAACTTTGTTTCGCCTTTCCTATTTATTGCAGCTCCACAAGCATTTGGAACATAATAAGTAGGTTTCCAAGTCAGAACTGCCTATCTGTGAAGCCTGCTTAAAAGTACTTTAAATTGTGTGAATATTTTCTTCTTTTGTACTGGCAAAGAAACAATGCTTAACATATTGGAATAATTGGATATCATACAATCTGAATGTGTTAACCAATTAAAAAACATGTATATATGTATTTTTTTCTAAAACTAATTTGTTTTATTACAATTCTGATTTACAACATATTGTATAAAGTTTAAAGGGACACTGAAGGCTCAACTATTGTATTTCAAAGAACATGTTTGTTTACAAGGTATAGGTACATTTTTAAAAATTAACCCATAGCAAATCAGTTAAATAAAACTGTACAAAATATCATTAACATTTGTGTGTAGGGAACAAATTGCAAATACATTTCAACCGGTGGTTCATTTGATATAGATAAGTAGTTGTAAGGCTTGTCTTCCGAATTCCTCTTTTCCTTTTTTAAAACTGTTTGCCTTTTATCACTTTCCCTTAGCTTGCTTACACAAGCCAGTTTATGCTGATAGGAGCATAGATATTACTAGATATTACTAATGGGATTAGGCAAGGCTGCTCTCTTCCCCCTTTTAGTTGTTTTAGCAATAAGCCCGTGGCTATCATGATGTGTGCTAATAGCAGTAAGGTAGTATAAAGTTAGGGAATATAAAATGTCCTTTTTATTCTGGTGATATCCTTTTTGCTTTCATAAATGTTTTAATTTCCATCCCAAACCTGCTTTAAGATAATAAGACATAGAGAATTTACATGGTTCAAATTTTATATGCAGAAAACTGTTCTGTGGTTCCCAATCAGATAAGGAAAGATGATATTGAAGAGAAGTTTCAAGTTTCACTGAGCCCCTAATAAAAACAAATATCTTGTGGTTTATGAGATATAGGTCATGTCAAATAAAACTAATTGGTTTGTATGAGGAGGTTTGTAGAGACTTGAATCCAATCAACTCAGTGGATGTAGTCTTTTGGGATTTTACCACTGCTTTTAATACAGTGTCACGTGGGATGTTATTGTGCAACCTAAGAGATACAGGAATTGCAGTAAATATCTGCTCATGGATTGAGAGCTGGCTAAAAGACAGGAAGCAAAGGGTTGTTGTAAATGGATGATACTCAGAGTGGATCAGTGTGGTAAGTGGAGTTCCTTGGGGTTCAATATTAGGTCCTCTCCCTTTTAACATATTTCCTATTGACTTATTATTATAATTATTATTATTATTATTATTATTTTTAACCTTTATTTATAATGCGCCAACATATTCTGTACTCAAAAACAATTTTTTAAAAATTGAAAAAGAATGGACTTAGAAGTAGGACTGGAAAGTATCATAGACTCCATGTTTGCTGATGAAACTAAGTTGTGCAAGTTAGTTAAATCAGAAAATTATGTATCTTCCCTCCAAAGTGACTTACATAAAGTAACACAAATAAATGTAAAGTTGTGTGTTTGGGAAGGAAAACTGAACATAAAATGTATAATATTAATGGAGCAACTCTAAGCTTTTGAGAGATAGAAAGGGATTTGGGAATACTTGTGGACAACCACCCATAAAGCAGTGCTTAATGCCAAGCAGCATCTGCCAAGGCAAGTAAAATAGTATTACTTTTTAAGAAGGGTTTAGAAATATGTACAAATCCATAATATGCCCTCATTTGGAATATGGAGTCTAATTTTGGGCACCACTTCATTAAAAGGACATTTTAGACCTTCAAAAAAGTACAGAGAAGGTCAACAAAACTAATAAGAGGAATGGACGGATTAAGCTATGAAGAAAGGCTAACTAAATTAAACTTATTTTCTCTAGAAAAAAGGTGTCTAAGACGGGATATGATTACTTTATACAAATATATTCAAGGTCAATATAAGGCTTTATCAAGTTAACTTTTTGTGCAAAGGGGTTTTTAACTGACAAGAGGGCATCACTTGAGGTTAGAAGAAAAAAGATTCCACCTTAAAGAAAGAAATGGGTTCTTCACAGTAAAGGAGGCTAAACTATGGAATCCTCTATCAGAAGTGATTGTGACAGCAGATTAAAAAAAAAAGGGTTGGATATATTTTGAATCAAAAGGGCATTCATGATTATCCGGGATAACTAGAGAAGGGGGAGTATTGATCCAGGGAGTAATCTGATTGCCAGTATCTGGGGTCAGGAAGGATTTTCTTCTCATTATGAGATTTTTTCTGTTTGTTTTCCTCTAGATCAATTAACATTTAATCCACAACAAACAAGGATCAGAAGAGATCTAAAAAGGTTGAACTTGATGGCCTAAAAGTATTTTTTTCAACTTAATTTACTATGTAATAATTACTTTGTAAATAATTGCTTCTTTTCCCACAACAATTATATTGACTTGCACAAGAGAGGCATGAAGGATTGGTCTTGTTACTATTTCATGGATAGCTTGAGTCAAAATGATCCTCCACAACACTATGGGCCATATTAAATTACAAGCCCGTAGCAGCAGAGGTATACCCGCAAAGCCTGCAGGCTTGAAATTCTACGGAGTTACATAGCTATTAAATTAGCCAAGCTCGCAGCAGGCTTGGCCGACTTTCAAACCGTAAACCATTCTTGCTCACGTTGGAAGTGCGGCCATGAAGATGATCAATTAGTCAAACCCGTAGTTACGGGTTTAGACGGAGCCAATAGTAAAAGAGATTGTCATCATTACGTCACTGAAAAATGGAGGCTAGATTTCAATCCCTTACGGGTTTGAATTACGAGTTACGATCAGATCCACATCCCAGAAATGATGCAATATTAATAAATCAGTAAATATGATATTCTACTCCATGCAAGTTCCATTATATGTATTAACACATTGATTGCCGGGATCGATATATTATGTAAAGGAATTTTGAGGCCATTGTATTGGGGTGGTTGGAGATTCATGTGGTGGGACTTCCCTTTGACTAAGAAATATTGACATAAAAAGTCTGAGACTTATGGCAGATGAGAATACTCTAATGCCTGAAAGTGAGGAGGAGCTAAAGGGACAATTGATGAGGGTGGAAGTAGAGTGCAAAAGCTGGCCTGCTGCTCTAAAAAGATAGAGATCATGGCAAACAGCAATCTCAGTTCCTGGCAAATAGACGGGGAAGAAATGGAGGCAGTGATAGATTTTAGTTTCCTGGGCTCCAAGATCTCTTCAGATGATGACTTCAGCCGCAAAATAAAAAGACGTTTGCTCCTGGGGAGGAATACTATGTCAAGCTATTAAAAAGTAAAGATATAACATTATCAACAAAAGTCCACATAGTTAGAACGATGCAAATCCAATAGTAATATAAGAAGTCTGAGTGCCATAGAATTGACACCTTCAAATTGTGATATTGGAAGAACTGCATAGAGTCGCTTGGACTGCAAGAAGATCCAATCAGTCAATACTACTGCAAATCAAGCCAAACCATTTACTGGAAAGTATGATCATTAAGTTAAAGCTCAAATATGTTTAGCTATATTATGAGAATACAAGTTTGCCTAGAGAAGACTCTGATGTTGGGAAAGATTAAAAACACATGACGTAGGGAATAGCACAGGTGGAGATGGATAGATGAAGTCATTGGAGGAATAACATGAACTTGAGGGAGTTCAGGGGGCAGTGGCTGACAGATGTGCCTAGCATTCTGTGGTCCATAGGGTCACGTAAAGTCAGACACAAACAAACAAAATAGTGCAAGATGTATTAGGTAATAAAAGACTGTGCCTCAGCAGCATTTCGGCAACATGTTGCTAAAACACAACCTGTAAGTAATATAAATTTTGGATTTTTGCGTGAACTGGATCCCCAATTGAGCTCACCAGGACACTAGAGAAAATCCAAGACTCTATTTTAGAATTATGTAGCAACAAACTAAAGAAAAAAACTTTATTAATTAAAGAACACTGATAGTGAGGTTAAAAAGATATATATAAAGTATTTACATATCTAACATTGCAGGCTGATACCTGTATGTACCTTATATGTATATATATATATATATATTTTAGGGGTTACTTATAGTAGCTTGCATCCCAGGTATCAGCCTGCAATGTTAGATATGTAAATACTTTATATATATCTTTTTAACCTCACTATCAGTGTTTTTTAATTAATAAAGTTTTTTTTCTTTAGTTTGTTGCTACATTATTCTAAAATAGAGTCTTGGATTTTCTCTAGTGTCCGGTGAGCTCATTTGGGGATCCAGTTCACGCAAAAAACCACAATTTATATTATATTATTTACTCTATTTCATTTAGGGATTCTATTGCTCTCTTTTTTATTTAATACAATCTGTAAGTACATCTAGTAATATAGACACATTGGCCCCTATTCAATTGTCCATATCGCAATTACTGGAGCCCATAATGGAGCCCGCAAAAGTTACAGATATTTAATTGGCTACATTTTGTTACAGGCTCAAAAATGTAACTCTGTCCTATCTCCTCCTTTGATGTTTCAAGCCTGCAGTGCTAAAGATGGAAAATCCATATTTAATTGCAACAATTAAACAAGCCTGCAACTGCCTTCATACCTGTAAATGTCAAATGTATCAAAAAATCCTACGAATAATAGATAGGACTCGTAATTGGGTTAAACACCGGTTCATAACACTGTAACAGCAAGTATAAACACAATACTGTACTTTAAAATACAGGGAAAGCAGAAAATGCATTAGAATTAACTGTGAGCTTGTAATTGCCTTCCTTGAGCAATTAAATACATCTGTAACTGTAGCAAATTTCTAACCTGCAGATATACGGCCTGTATGAAGGTAGTTACAGGCTTGGAATTAAACGGGAGCCATTGTATGCAAAAGGGAGGAACTTTGCAATGACTGTTTGGAAGGTTTCAGTGAGTAAAAAAAGAGCTTTGAAGTTAATAAAATGATATTTGAAACATTTAGGTAATTTATTATAAAATGTAAAACAGGGATCCCTCCATCTTCCTTTATGCTCTGTATTCTTACGGGTTTGTATGATATTGAGTCCTGTATTATTATTTAACACTCTTTCATTGTAAATGTGAAAATAAACCGAATGTTATTAAAAAATGAAAATAACATATTTATACATTGCAAAAGGGGTTTCTTGTATGAAAACCTATAGTAAGAATTGTTGTGCTCCACAGCCTGCCCCACTATAATAAATTATACAAAGAATGGGTTGTACAACTTTAAGGTTCATAATTACCAAAAATTTGAATACAGATAATACACTTATTTACTTTACACCCACTCAAGATTTCCTCACTTCTGAACAATATGATGTTTGAAAAATATGAATCTAAGTATGAGCATAATTAGCCAAGGAAAATGTCAACTATCTAGTTTTTAATTAGAAAAACTTCAGTGATTCACGATGAAGGTTATAAGAGTGAGAGGGACATTTACATCTCTACATGTGAATGAAATACAATTAAATAGATACATATAAAGAAATATATATATATATATATATATATATATATATATATATATATATATATATATTTGAAAAAGCTGAGTTTGACTAAAGCATACCAATGAAATACAATGAAATAGATATATGCAATGACATATATATATATATATATATATATATATATATATATATATATATATATTTATTTATTTAAAAACTCTGAAATTTGCCTAAAAGCATACCAATGAAATACAATGAAATAGATATATACAATGAAATAGATATATATATATTTGAAAATGCTGAGTTTGACTAAAAACATACTTAAAAAGGGAAAAAGTCAAGTTGATTTTTGATAAGAAAAGCATTTTGATGCCTCTATTGGACAGTGGAGACATCTATGATACTTTGGTGGAAGTTGTGTTTGAAAGGGATGTATACATTTATGTAGAGCAATGCTTGCAAATATTGAGGGGGAAGAAATATGATATCAGTTTTAATCAGATTTAGTTATCTAGCAATGCCTTTTGACCTTTTCCTATTCCTTCTGCCCTACCTCCCTCTACTGATAGATTAAAAAAACATCCTCTTGATTCAACTCTTAGTAAGTGATGTTACAAAGACAAAATAGATCCCTCTATCAATAAACAGAGTCTTCAAAAATTACGATTCTCTCTAAAAGTGACTTTATTTCCATGGCTTACACAGCCACTCCTTTTGTTAATTTGTTAGATACACACAAAAGCAAGTGCCTTTTTCTTTAAACTTTAAAAATTCAGGTTAGAGTAGGACAAAAATACTTCATTTTGTAACCTGCTTTCTTTTTCTTTAGTTGTTATTTCATAAACTTCAAATAATTCCATTGTCATATGAAGAACATACCTTTTGTAAGGTATAGAATATGGTCTTTGATACATTATAGGCATTTTGGAACATCAGTTTTTGTTAATTGATGCCAGGGTCAATTAATATCATATAGATATAAAAAAGCATTTGTGCATGTTACGCAAGCCAACCAAAATGCAAATAAAATATATGTAAATTTAACTGAAACTTGCAGAAAAAAATATGTTTGTGCACAGTTTGGGGGCTTGTTCCTGTCAGCCAATGACCGATAATATATACAAACATTGGAAAGGAGCAAGTATGAATATAAAAGGCATGTTTATAAAACTAAAACAGAGACATTTATTTATTTAAAAAAAAAACTGTGAATTATTTTAAAGCCCATGGAAACCAATAGTAAAGGATATTTTTTTCCAATAGAGAAATGCTCAAATGGGTCTTGGACTCATCTACTGGGGGTTCCTCAGGTAACTGATCAATTGGAAGGTGTATGGATTAGAGGACAGCCACCATGAAATCGGAGACACTAGTTGGCAAATATCCACCTCAATAGCACCTTCCATTTCATTGGTGTGTTAATCTTACCCCATTACGGATATGGTGTTATGAAGATGGGTACCAGCTTGACTTTTTGTGTGCACCACAAATCACTGACAAACAGGAAGGGGCACATGGGTGAAACCTTTATAGTGAACAACTGGCTGTTAAAAAATGTCTTTGTATTAGGCATGCTTGCTAGTATTTTTATAGCTTTTTGAATTCATCTTCCATGCATAACTATGGTATCTCTAACACTGAAGATGCTTGTGTCATTTTTACTTTTCTTGCTTTTCACTTTACATCTCCCAGCAGTGCTCTGATATGTGTTGAACATGATCTGGCATCCTCTATTGTCTAACAGGGTGATGACTATACATGCTTGAAGTTGACCAATCAAGAACTAAACTGAGAACTACTTGAGGCCCATAAACACACCACAGTCTGTCTATTTGAAGACTCAAACATCTACCATTCATCTGGGTCTGTTTCCTAGATCATATATATGGAGTATAGTGCAGTGATTTGTATATGTTGTTATGGGATTATTTCAAACACAATTATGTTTGGATGTCCATTTTATCAGTTTAAGTAATATGGTTGAGAAACCAAAAAACTGTTTTAAATATCTGCATCTATTGAATAAATAAATCTTATGTTATGTTATTAAAGAGATCAATAGAGCATAACATAATATCTATGAGCCTCATTCAATTTGGAGGCGCAAGTTATAGAGGTGTAGGCCATGTGTCTGCTGGCCTACCGCAGGCCCGCATTGTTCGCAAGTTATGTTGCTATTGCTCAAGGCGGAAAGCTAGGGGCCGATAGCGAAATTCGGAAACCATGCTATCGTATGTAGTATTTGGTGCTTGAACATGATCAATCAAGCAAGGCTGTAACTCTCGATTAGAAACAGCCAATAGAAACACAGATCATCATCATTACGTCTTTGAAAAATGGTGGTTGGATTTCAAAGTCCTACAGGCTTGAATTACGAATTACGATCGGACCCACATTCCAGATATAGTGCAATATTGATAAAACCATAAATATGATATTCTATTACATGCAAGTTCCATTATATGTATTAACACTTTGATTGACGTTATCGATATAACACAGAATTTAAACATGAAATAAAGTATTTTTGGGGTCTGATTTGCGAGCTTGAGAATGTTGTGCTATTCATTCTAAGACCTAACATCACCTTTACCTTTAATAAAAGTACAGTAGCCCTTTGCGAGTCCTCCTTGGTACCATTAACTTGTGGTTCAATTTTTACCATTTGCGGGCTTGACTGGGTGGTTAGCGAGAGGGAATCGGAGCAATTGAATATCGATTTACGATTTTAACATTCGCAACTCTTGTGGCCGTGAAAGATCAAAGGCTTTGAGAGGCGTTAACTTGCAATGTTAACCATTGCATCAAATTGGAGGTTGGAGACCGTAACTCGATTGGAGCCTGCAAAAAGACGACAATTGAATTACTTGCAGGCTACATTTCCGAAGCCCGGATCTCCCAAAAGCTCAATTGAATGAGGCTCTATAAGTTGACCCTTATAGAATATTGTTTTCTCTGACGATAATTACTGGATGTTGTACAAAAGACTAACCACAATACTTGTAGTTAAGTAGGCTTCCCATGACAACCTCACTGATTAGAAGAGGCTAATCAAAATGGTGAAAACAAATGAACAGCAAAAGTCACCCTCTCTGAAATGTACAAAATGGGGTATAATATTTTATTGGGTTCTTCACTCACAGAATCATCTTAAAGGACCACTGAAAGCCCTAACAACATGAAATGTTTTAATTAGACTTTGATTATTAATACAATTCATATTCAATGTTTTAAAGAAACAAAATTAAACATATTTATATTATCACTCCTCAGTTGAGCTGCTTATATCTGCACCCCCATATTAAGTTACCAAAGGAATGAGAAGAGTTGTGATTGGAAGGCCAATCTAAAGGGCATTCAGAACAGTTCATACAGGTACAATCCAGTGTGAACAGTGCTCTTTATTGACTGGAGACTTGCAGTTTTAAAGTGTTTTCCTTTGGGAAAGAGAAACTTATCAGTTCTGGCAGAAAGGAGGCTAATGAAGAGTGCTGTCTAGACATTGGTTCAAAAAATATTCAAACTATTCTGAAAGTTGGCTAGCTCTGCCTCTCAGACAGAACTGCTCTTATCACATTGATGAAGCAACCAGATTGAGAATCTGATATTTGAAAGCAAATTTTGTCACTGGATTGGAATGGTATTATTGAGCAATGCCTAATGAAAACATCTAGTTTCTGTTGTTATGGGATTGCAGAGGTGCTTTAAGTAAGAATGAATTTATACAGTAAAAAATGGATACACATATAGCAGAATTGTTTTCTCAATTATCCAGAGGTTTGGCTCGAAAAATCAGTGTGTTCTCCATGATTGCCATGTTTAATTAAATTTCCATGGTCTTATTAAAGCTTGTTATTTCTTTATTGATTTAGGCTCTTAGCACTTTTCATGGTAAGCTTAGTGTGTGAGTTAATCCAGTAAAGAGAATAAACAATCGCTCACCTGTAATTCTTAGAATTTGATAATAGCTTGGAGTTATTGATTGTTTTTTTCCACTTTCTAGGAGGTTATACTAACATGCTGCTATTAATACACTTGAAAGAGCCTGCTAGTAAAAAGGGAATTGCAAAACCAACAAAAGCCTGGACAGCATGTATTTTACTTCAAGAAACTGATTTCTGATATTAAACAACATTTTGTTCAGACTATAGTGAGCCATCTTGCCTTTAAGAACCCAAGCAGAGGGAAATAATCACTGAATACTTAAAGTAACATGTCATGCCCAGAAGGGCCCCCACTGGACTTGTTGGCTTAATCAAAAATTATGTGTGTTCAGAATGTGCTTTGTGCTAGTGACTTGCCTCATATTACTGGTTGAAATGGGGTGTATTTTATAAATGATGTTGTTATGTGTAGTAGGGTGGGTCTCCATAGTTTCAATGTTGGGCTCACTATATGATGTATGATGTAAAGCAGCATTTATGATTATGTATTTGTTGACAGCATGCTTAATATGTACAGACAGTATTTTTCTCAGGGAGTATAATAGAGGGCATTACCTGAAGCTTGGGGGTGAAGGGAGTCTAGTATGGGAGTTCTTTGTTTTGAGGGGCAAAACTTAGTCGGGGGAAGTAGTGGCAATTAATGTAGAGCTTTGTCCACAAGCCAGTGTTTACCTTCCTACCCACCTGTAGTGAATTATTCCTGACAGAAAGGGCAACTTCTACCAATAATGTATTCAGCCAACCTCTACCTAGATGAGATGGTGCCATTTGTCACCTGTCAGCAGGGGTCAGGCCCTGACTTTGTAGCGCAGAAGTGGTCAGATAAAAGGAAATAAATAGGACCTCTATTGAGTGTCAAAAGGTATACAGAGGGAGTAGGAATCACTGTGGTGAAGGCTTCCTAACAGCTTCTAACAATAATATGTGAAGTGTTTCTTTTCCTGGACAGCTAGCCTCCAGACAAAGGAAATGTAATGGGTGCACACATTCAGAAGGGCTGACAGAGTTGATTGACAGATGGGTCACATAGCTAGATGGAGAACTGTTGATGATTGGTTAAGAGGAATTGCTAAGAGGGTGTGACTTAGGGGCCTGAATGTATAAATACTATGAAAGATCAATAAGTGGAGGGAGTTAACATGTATAAATTGAGGTGTGTGGATTATTCCGATGGAATATAATATTTATAACCAGAAGAAAATATTATGAAGGACTCTGCCTGCAATTCTGCTCCTAACCACTGGGGGGTAGTATTGCGTTCCTGTGTTCCTGCATCGTGAGGACTGGGTGTTAATGGACTTATAGGCAGGCAGGGCCCTAAGAGATGACCCCAAAAATTTACAACTCAGAGGAATTCCTGTAAGCTAAAGACAGGTGGGCAAACACGGTTCATCACATAACGCAATTTACCGGTCCAAATATGTTGTAATTTAAGACCATTTCTAATAAGAAATACCTGAACATATCTAGTCTTTTTTTAAATGACTTCAAAATGCATGTTTAATTTCATTCAGTTGACAAAGTACTTGTTATTACCTATTGTTTTAAAGTATACCATATTCTGAACCTCCCCTGTGTAACTTGTAACAATGTGTAACAATGTACAGTGAATATTCCCAAATGTACAATGCATATAACAATGTACAATACATATTCTTAAATGTACAATGCATATAACAATGCACAATACATATTCTTAAATGTACAATGCATATAACAATGTACAATAGAAAATAAAAATTGAACTTTTCGGCCATCAAAGAAAACGCTATCTCTGGCGGAAACCCAACACATCACATCACCCAAAGAACACCATCCCCATAGTGAAACATGGTGGTGGCAGCATCATGCTGTGGGGATGTTTTTCAGCAGCTGGGACAGGGAAACTGGTCAGAGTTGAGGGAAAGATGGATGGTTTTTAAATACAGGGATATCTTGAGCAAAATCCGTACCACTCTGTGCATGATTTGAGGCTAGGATGGAGGTTCACCTTCCAGCAGGACAATGACCCCACACACACTGCTAAAGCAACACTTGAGTGGTTTAAGGGGAAACATGTAAATGTGTTGGAATGGCCTAGTCAAAGCCCAGACCGCAATCCAATAGAGAATCCGTGGTTAGACTTAAAGATTGCTGTTCAAGAGGGCAAACCATCCAGCTTGAAGGAGAGGGAGCAGTTTTGCAAGGAGGGATGGGCAAAAATCTTAGTGGCAAGATGTGGCAAGCTCATAGAGACTAATCCAAAGCGACTTGGAGCTTTGATTGCTGAAAATGGTGGCTCTACAAAGTATTGACTTTAGGAGGGTGAATAGTTATGCCCAATTACTTTTTCTGTTATTTTGTCCTATTTGTTGTTTGCCTCACAATAAAAAAAACAGCTTCAAAGTTGTCGGCATGTTCTGTAATTTAAATTATGCAAATCCTCAAACAATCCATGTTAAAACCAGATTGTGACTCAACAAAACCCGAAAAATGCCAAGGAGGTGAATACTTTTGCAAGGCACTGTATAACAATGTTCAATGCATATTCACAAATACAACAACATGAGCACTTATTTTGTCATTGGTGTGGGATTTTATAAAGGTTTATTAAATGACGTAAAAAGCAAAATTTATTGTGAACACTGAAAAAAATAACCATGAAACATCACTTTAAACAGACATGAATTTTATTAGTGCTGCTAAGCATACTGTACCAGGACACAAAAAAACAAGTGAAAACATTTTTGTCATTTTTTTTAAATCCAGTCTAAAAAAAGAGGTGAAAAAAAGATCCCTTAAATGAGTGCAAAGTAGGTGTAGGGAGGCTATGTTTATACATTTATGATCTGAATACATCTTGAAAATTATATTTTACTAGCAACTTGCCTGTCAAGAATGACGGCAATACAATTTGAATGTTGCCAATGCTTTTTCCCACCCAATGTGAGCCCTGACAGTATGATACATTTTTTTTTTTGTAAATGCCCCCTATATTTTTTTTTATTGTTATTACCTGTTTTTTTCCAAATCATATTCCATATGTATAAAAAAGTCCAACAATTAATTGATTTCTTAATCAATGTTTTTATTGTTATAACATGCAACTTGTATCTGTAACCAAGTCTTAAACCATGCTTTTTTAAATGTTTAAAACATTTTATTGTAACATATCCATGAATTGTAGAATAATGATTAAACTTATTTTTTAACAATATTTGTGTTATATTCAATATTGAATCCAGAGGAAGTCAAACAGTAAAAACCCAAGTGAAACTTAGTCAATTGTCTCAAATTTTGGGGAAAAATTAATTCCTTCCTGACCCCAGATACTGGTGACCAGATTACTCCCTGGATCAATACTATCTTTGTAATTATGCAGTAGCAGTCCCAAACCACCAAATGCATACAATGAAAACATAAATAAATACAATGCAAGTGCTAATGTATTGTAACGTATACATACATCTTAGAATAATGTCTAAACTTTTTTGTTATCCATATTTTACTGATTTTCAATATTGAATCCAGAGGAAGGCAAACAGTAAAAACCCAATTGAAACTTAGCCAATTGTGATCAATTTGGGAAAAAATGAATTCCTTCCTGACTCCCTGGATCAATACTCTCTCAAATTATGCAATAACAGTGGAAATCCACCAAATACATACAATCAAAACCATGAATTAGAATCAATTGAAACCTAACCAACATAATATCAAACTGTAACTACATAGAATAAAATGTGTAATTACATATACTGAAAGTTCTAACTATATTCAATGATATTCTTGTTAACCACAGTGCACAGTCAATTTTGTGCAGAGTGGTTTGTCAAGTTTTCGAAAGGCTTTTTATTTATTTTTTTGCTCCTCTAAAAATGTTGTCCTTTGGATATAACCACTGTTCTGTCCTCCCCCCCCCCCCCTTAAAATAGTAGTTCCTCTAAAAAGAGCCCAGCAGACGTAAATGTTTGTCTTTGGGATTAAACCACAATTTTGTCTTAGTAGTATATTTTTCCATTTTGTGCGTGAGTTTTTTTGTTTTTTTTAATAATTTACAACACCTTATATTAGACAATATATTTTTTAAATACACAACCATCTCTAATAATTCTCCTTGACTTTCATTTGTTTTAATGAAAATGCCACATAGAGTTGTCCATGGGAAAATACTGGTTCCTCTAAAAAAAGACCCTTTGGGATTTATTTATAGTCATAGGAAATGCCATGATAATGGGAATGATAATGTGAAATTGTATTCTTTGAAGGACAAAAGGCAAGGCAGATTCATTTGGTGCCAAATCGATTCTTGGTATGAAAACTCGATCACCCTTATGTGTATCATTCATAATTTATGCATGTATGAAATGGTCTCTTAAATCCTGTACCATCAATCTTGTCCCATTACAAAGTCCTTTTTTGGCATTTATATTTTTCAGTAACATGACAATTGCTCCTTTTTTTAGTTGCAAAACATGTGGTGGCATTCCAGAGGGAGTTAATGAATTGACAAATTCATTTGTAAAGTTAGATTGACTATCTTTGTCATCAGTCAGAACCGAATCTGCACTGCAATCATTTTTTTGCGGTGAATTGATTAATTTTAAAATGTCATTATTTAGATTCAAGCCATCTTTGTTTTTGGATGTTAATATTACTTTGTTTGCAATGTTTAAGTAATCCTCATTATTGATAGTATTGAGATAGATTGCAGATATTAGTGAATCTTTGCAAATCATTTCTGTTGAAATTTCATTTGCATCATCAGGTAGATTATTTATTTTTAGATGTTTTCCTTCTCCAATTTGAATTAGCCAATCATTGAATTCTTTTTGGTCTTCAGATCTCATATTTTGTTCTAATTTAAGGTTTGTAAATACTTTCCAGAGTTTACTTGTCTTTAAACATGTTTCTACTATGTCCTTCCTATTTCCATGTGGGACAACAGGTAAGGTTTGCCTAAAGTCTCCACCTAGCAACATCACCTTTCACCCAAAAGGCAATTATGTAGCCATGACTTCTTTCAACAAACGATCAATACATTGCAGGGCATGACACAACATCATTGTTGCCTCATCTATTATAATTATTTTAGTTTTTCTTAGTGTTTTAGCTTGTAATAATGTCATTCGGATATCAGACACTGGTGTTTCTAAAATGGGAACTGGAAGTTTAAATCGACTGTGTATAGTTCTACCACCTTCTAACAATAGTGCCACAATTTCAATGTTGCAAAGGGCATAGCTATTTCTCCTTGAGATCGAACGAAACTCATCAATAAATAAATTGTAAAGATAAGTTTTGCTAGATCTGCCAGGGCCATCTTCATAAAAATATCGCTCTTTCAGCATATTGTCATCTATAGCATTTTTGATGGTGTTAAATACTTTCAATTGCAATGCATTTAAAGTTTCTATTTTTTCTTCTGTTTTTTGTTTTTCAATGTCAGCATTATAGTCTTCAAAATGTATTTAATCTATTATTCCTGGGTCACGCAGATTAAAATTAGCACAATTCAATCCATGTCCAAGAAAGACTTCTTGAATTTCCATTAATGCTTTTAATTTTGCAATGGTCTCATTGTAACGTTTCAAAAAGTCTTCACACATAATTAATTTAAATGTATTCCACAAGGCTACTACATTCGGTACATTACAAAATATGCAAATGTATGCAAACTGTTCTCTCATCTGCTCTGGCATTTGACATAGTGCTGCTTCTAGGAGACATCTCTCCCATTCTGTGTCATCTGCGAGGAAGTTTTGATGTCTCACTTTCGATGTCTCAATTGCTTTTGTAGCATAAACTATGTCATTCACTGTGCGTAAATGTTCATAACTTTATGCACCACAAACATTTAAAAGAAGTAACCTTAAACTGAAACGTTCAATGTCTCTTGGACTAACCATATAAATACTTGTGATAATTTTATTTCCCCCTTTTTTTCTTTCTCGCCATTGGCCATTTACGAAAACATAGTGATATAGAATCTCAATGTATAAAAATTGTCTTGCCTCAGTTTCCTTGCTATTTAACTGAAACCATGCAGTTAGTGTTGTTGCTTTGTGTTCAAGTTGGGCTAGAGCATTTTGTTTCATTCCCAGCAGTAAAGCCAACAAATTGACTCTGTGGCAAATCTACAGCTAATCGATGCACAGCATGTGAGCGATCCTGCATTTCAAATTTGAGCAGACGGCCCATTGCTTCAGGAGCACTGACATAGCGAGCATCTAAATAACATGAAAGTTCATCATGTAAGATAGGATTTTCTTTTTCATTTTGTGCACCTTGCACAACAACAGTTGCTGCATCATATCCTTTGTATATATATGTATGCACATATTTTATGGATTTGATAGAAGTGCAAGCTTCCACATTTATGTGTGCACTGTACTTCATCAGCAAATGTGAATTGTATGGAACTACATATCGATTATCTACATTTTTGAATAATAGCATTTTGTCCTTCTTTTCTTTTATATAAAGGGTGTCCATCACAATTAGCATATGTTTGTTTGAAAATCTTTTGGGAAATCTTTGGTGCATTTTTTTATTTTCCATATATGGAGATTGGGGATTTAAATCTCCACATAGAGATTCTGTTACAATTTAATACAGTTTTAAATGTTTTTCTAGATGTGGCAGTTCAGCACTAATTACTGAATCCACTCTCTCTGCCGTATTCAATTGATCTTTTTCTTGGAGGATTACAAGTATGTGTGCATGTGAAAGGCCTCCTTTTTAAAATTCAATGGTGTAAACAAAAGCCACACATTTCCCAAATAACTGTGAGATAGTTATGTCATGTATTAATTAATTTAGTTTTATTTTGAATACTCGAGCCACTAAATCTGGTCTATCAGAAGTATTTTGACAATCTTTCAAATGTTCCTGTATCTCTGGCCATTGTGGATTACATGTGAATGTAACAAATAAATCTGGTTTCCAAATTTAGTCACAATAGCCATTGCATCATTGTATCTTTCTCTCATATTGCGAGGAGATCCTTGGAAACAGGATGGCAAAATGATTGCTCTTCTAGCTGGAATGTTTCTGTTTGTAGGCAATTCAGCAACATAATCCATCAGGCAACAATATTGTTCTACCTGAAGCTTCTGTTGTTCAAATTTGATAAAATGTAGATTATTAGCTTTGACTTGTAGATATGAATCAATGATCCATTGTTGTGTGAGTTTCCCCTCCACATAAAACAGGATTAAAATCATCATGACTCGCAGTTTGTGACACTTTATATTCCAGCATAGAAATATTGTTTCTGACACAAACTTTACTATTGGGATAACTTGGCAATTGTAATTTTGGTTGCCATCCTGGCTCACCATTTGGGAAGAAAATGGGATATGTCATTGGATCCAAATTACTACTTAATATATTTATATTTATAAAAGGTTGCTCTTCATTTCGGGGATATATTCTAATATCCAGCTGAAATGGTGGTTCACCATCATCATTTTGAAAGACCATGGCAACCTCATTTGCTGTTGGTAAATTATAACGTCTTTGTCTTTATAACGTCATCAGAATGGCAATCTCTTTTCAGAAACATATTTACTCTTGGCATTGGCAATTGAATTATTTGAGCATGTGTCTGTTGTTCTTTTTCAACCTCTGCAATGTTTTTGTAAGTTTGACTATATGGGTGGGTGGCCATAATTTTATCCAGCTCTTGAAAAACTGTGGCTAAGACTTTTTTATTTTCAGGAAGCGTCATCCGTTGTTAACAGCTTCCATTATATCTAGGACATACTGTATAACTGTACAAATTTCCTTTGCTCTCCTGCTTGTACCTGTAAATGGGAAGTGCGGTGATAAATTTGTCCTTGTGCTTTAAAACAGTACAGCCCATGTCCTGGGACATTTTCTGCTAATGTAGCACCATTATAAAGACTATATATATATATATATATATATATATATATATATATATATATATATATATATATATATAAGACTTGAGTAACTAATAAATTTGCCATCTTTTGGTCTTTCCTTGTGAAAATGATATGCCCCACAAAACTGAGAACCCACATTTAGTAATCCACAATAATGACTCTCTATTGGTAATGCTGTAAATAAGGGACTATCCTGTGCTTCCTGAACACATATATCAGTACAACTTTGTGTATCAACATTAGTGTCATTAGGCAATGTTTCACAGACATTATGGGCCCTATTAAATTATCCCTCGTAGTTCTCTTTGTGCTCGCAAAAGGCAGTTTTCTGCTGTTTGCGAGTACCGAATCTCTTGCAGCCTGCTTTGCGATATGACTACAAAAAAATGGCTGAGAATAGGCTCTGAGAGAGCTACGTAGTCACACGCAGCCTTAAATCTACGCATGATTAGCGCATATCGTAAGAATCCCTACGGGCACAAAAAGTGCCCTCAAGGGATCCTAAAGCCTCTACGTGCTGCCTCGGAACAGCCCGAGACAGCAGTGTGAGGCTCCCCCTGCTCCCTATACACATCCCCATGCTGCAGGGGTCTCTATCGGGACCCCTGCAGCACCCCCACATTAACCCCTTGCAGCGGGGGTCCCCGATCGGCACCGATCAGACCCCCGCTGCATTTAAAAGTTTTATATTCCCAGCCACGGCTCCTTAAAGGGGCCGCGGCACACTAATTGCCAATCCTGGCTGCGGCACCTACAATTAACCCCCCTCTATGCTGGGGGTCCCCATCGGGACCCCCGAAGTGTCCCCACCTAAACCCATTGCAGGGGGGGTCCCCGATCTGCATAGATCAGGCCCCCCGCTGCATTTAAAAGTTTTATATTCCCCACCGCGGCTCCTTAAAGGGGCCACGGCACATTAATTGCCAATCCTGGCCGCGGCCCAAAAAATTAACACCCCTCTATGCTGGGGGTCCCCATCGGGACCCCCGAAGTCTACCCACATAAACCCCTTGCTGCAGGGGTCCATAGGGACCCCCGCAGCCCCCCCACATTAACCCCCTGCAGGGGGGGTCCCGGATCGGCACCGATCGTGACCCTGCTGCATTTCAATTTTAAATTTCCCGCCTCGCGGGTCCTTAAAGGACCGTAAAGGTCCTGAAAGGACTCACGCTAAAAATATTAACCCCAGGCAACCATAATTAACCCTATAACTCATGAAGGTCAATACAGACCCCCATAAGGCCTTAATTAACCCTATAACTCATGGTGGTCAATACAGACCCCCATAAGGCCTTAATTAACCCTATAACTCATGATGGTCAATACAGACCCCCATAAGCACTTAAATAACCCCATCACTCATGAAGGTCAATACAGACCCCCATAAGGCCTTAATTAACCCTATAACTCATGGTGGTCAATACAGACCCCCATAAGGCCTTAATTAACACTATAAATCATGGTGGTCAATACAGACCCCTATAGGCACTTCATTAACCCGTGACTCATGAAGGTCAATACAGACCCCCACAAGGCCTTAATTAGCCCTATAACTCATGTTGGTCAATACAGACCCCTATAGGCACTTCATTAACCCGTGACTCATAAAGGTCAATACAGACCCCCATAAGGCCTTAATTAACCCTATAACTAATGGTGGTCAATACAGACCCCCATAAGCACTTAATTAACCCTGTCACTCATGAAGGTCAATACAGACCCAAATAAGGCCTTAATTAACCCTATAACTCATGGTGGAAAATACAGACCCCCATAAGACCTTAATTAACCCTATAACTCATGGTGGTCAATACAGACCCCATAAGCACTTAATTAACCCTGTCATTCATGGTGGTCAATACAGACCCCCATAAGCACTTAATTACCCCGTCACTCATGTAGGTCAATACAGACCCCCATAAGCCTCTATTTAACCCCATCAGTCCCATAAGGGTATATTATGACCATTATGGGCCTGTTACAACCCAACCTTAACCACATAAGTGCCATGACGGTCCTCAAGGACCATCATGACACTAACTACAAACACTACACTATAACCCCCAATAAACCATTTAATCTAAACTAACCCCCCTCTACACTAATCTATTAACACTTACACTACCTACCTACACTACCTACCCCCTAATAAACCTCCCCACCACTCTAATTACAAAAAATAAAAAAACCTACCTTACAAAAAAAAAAAAACTACAGTACAGAAAAAAACCTACAGTACAGAAAAAAAACAACCTACAGTACAGAAAAAAACAACAACTACAGTACAGAAAAAAAAATACATTACAACCCCCCCAACTACAGAAAATAAAACAATTACACACCTGAAAAGGAAAGACAGATATACACAATACAATACATACATACATATTATACATTACATACATTACATATATTACATACATTACATTACATACATTACATATAATATATTACATATAATATATTACATATAATACATTACATACAATACATTACATTACATATATTACATATAATATATTACATATAATATATTACATATAATACATTACATACATTACATTACATTTATTACATATAATATATTACACATAATATATTACATATAATACATTACATACAATCCATTACATTACATATCACATATTATAATTGTCCAACTACGATTCGTCGTCACGCTGTGTTGCGTAGTGCGTATGACTTAGCGATGAGCGCCGCATGAGCGCCTGGCGAGCCTCGCTCAGCGAGGTGAGCCGTTAAACAGTAGCACTTTGGCAATGAGCACCACAGGCGCTCATTGCAGGCGAGGCGAGCTGTTAAACTGTAGCACTTTGGCAATGAGCGCCGCAGGCGCTCATTGCAGGCGAGCTTGTACCACTGTACCACTTTGCCGATCGTACGACTTTGCGATGAGCGCCGCAGGCGCTCATTGCAGGCGAGCTGTTAAACCGTAGCACTTTGGTGTAGCAAGGCGAGCCGTTAAACCGTAGCACTTAGAAAAAAAATACGAGATGAAAAAAATTACGAGATAAGCGGCGGTACCAAAACAATAAAAAAAACACTAAATACACATTAAAAAATAAAAAAAAAGGTCACTTACAGCATGGGGAACCAGACAGGACGTCTGGGAGTGAGTTGGAACTCCAATTTACATCGATTTAGACGAGTTACAAAGATCGAAAATCGGCTAAGCGAGAAAAAAATGGCCGCCGAAAAAAATGAAAACGAGGCTATACTACTACGAAATGCGTAAAACAAAGCCACAGACGTATGTGCTCGAAAAACAACGAGACAAAGGATGCGCATAAACCGCACAATGAGTAAAAAGACAGTAGCGAGTACATTTTACAAAACGCATGGGGGTCTGTATTGACCTTCATGAGTTATAGGGTTAATTATAGTTGCCTGGGGTTAATATTTTTAGTGCGAGTGCTTTCAGGACGTTTACGGTCCTTTAAGGACCCGCGAGGCGGGAAATTTAAAATTGAAATGCAGCAGGGTCATGATCGAGCCGATCGGGGACCCCCGCTGCAGGGGGTTAATGTGGGGGGGCTGTGGGGGTCCCTATGGACCCCTGCAGCAAGGGGTTTATATGGGGACACTTCGGGGGTCCCAATGGGGACCCCCAGCATAGAGGGGAGTTAATTGTAGATGCTGCTGCCGGGATTGGGTAATATTGTGCCTCGGCCCCTTTAAGGAGCCGCGGCGGGGAATTTAAAACTTTTAAAGGCAGCGGGGGGCCTGATCTATGCAGATCGGGGACCCACCTGCAAGGGGTTAATGTGGGGACACTTGGGGGGTCCCGATGGGGACCCCCAACATAAAGGGGGGTTCATTTTAGGTGCCGCGGCCGGGGTTGCGTAAGAGTGCGCCGCGGGCCCTTTAAGGAGCAGCGGTGGGGAATTTAAAAGTATTAAATGCAGCGGGGACCTGATCGGTGCCGATCGGGGACCCCTCTGCAAGGGATTATTGTGTGGGGGCTGCAGGGGTCCCTATGGACCCCTGCAGCAAGGTGTTAATGTGAGGACACTTAGGGGGGCCCGATGGGGACCCCTGCATAGAGGGGGGGTTAGTTTTAGGTGCCTGGGGGGTTGTTGGAGTACCCCCCACGGCAGGGCTTATGTGGGGGACTGCCGCGGAGGTCCCGTTTAGGACCCCCGCAGCAATTGATGAGGAGTGGGAGCCTGCGATATCATATCGCAGGCTGTCACTCCTCATGTATATTTACGCAGTGTTGATATGTACGGCCCTGCTGCGTAGCTCATACGTTGCTGGCAGCAGGGCTAATGTAATAGCATTGTAAGTTAGAGAAACTTTGCAGTACGTAGGGCTTAAGTAGAAGCCTCTTATTTACGAGGCTGGAATTTAATAGGGCCCTATGTTTTTTACTATGTCTTTTTTTGTAGCTCCCTCACGCTCATTTTGTCCTTTTGTAGCCATTCTTCTTTTATTGGCAAGTCTCTGACGGTCTTCTTCTCTTAATCTTAGTGAAGTCTCGGGCGACTGTGCATCTCTCCATCTTTGCTTCCGTTCTCTTGACATTTTTCTTTTCTGTTCTTGTATTTTTTCTGCGTTAGCCGCCATTGTAATCTGTAATTATAAATAGAGATGTTTTAGTTTCTGTTTGAATGTTTTCTTATATAGAAAACAATGGCAATCATGACATCATTACTTTTTTTTTGTTACTTACCTGAAGTGGTAATGGATGAAGTTCTTTTCCACTTTGTGATGGTCTGGGCCTTTTTGCTTTTATTTCTTTAAATCTTTAAGACATATTAAGAATTTTTATTGTACATGTTGTTTTTAAGCTTCCTCAATGCAAACCATAAAGAGCGAATCTTGTTTTCATAAATAAGGGCAGCATTAAAAAGTAAGTTTGATATACCTGTAATGTAGAGTTAATTACAGATGAAATGCTGCCGAGCTCACAGTCTGTGTTCATGCAAGTCCAGGGTTCACAGATCAGCAAACTGTAAAATGACATGAAAAGAATTTTCAATTATTTCTTCAGGAATCGGCTTTGCAATTAATTTTTCAATTCTTCGATTTCATGTAATTCTATTTTATTGTTCTTACTGTTAAATGTAAATAGCTAAGCATCCAATAATAAATGATGGCATTGTAAAATATGCAACTTATATTTGAGCAACGTATTTTGTGTTAATGCAAGAAGTAATTACTCAAATCTGGTTAAAGCAAATTATATTTTAACTATTGTGTGACCTTAAATGCAGTTGTATTAAAATGTATTACTTAATGTTTTTTTATTTGTATTAATTCCTTCAATTAATTGATTAATCTATAAATCTATTCTCTTCAATTGTCATTCATGCAAAAAGTAAAGATCTAAGAATGTATGTATTCAGGGCAGTCTTTAATAAGCACAATTGCATTTTTCACTTTTTTTTCATTATTATTTAATTAATTAATTAATTCATCAATTAATATACTTTATCTATCAAGCAAATTATATTTTAAGTAAGAGCTAACAATCTATGTATTCATCAATGACGGCAGTGTTAAATCTCAAAATTTTCATTTTTCATTTTTATTATATAATTAATTAACCTTGTTGTTATCTACAAAGAAGTACAACAATTATAATACATTTTTTTTTATTTTTTTAACTTTCAACTTGTATTTCGCCAACAGGTAAACCATCATTTTTGAACAATATTAACTATTTTAATTCTCATATATGCAAGAATAATATAACAATGGCTGAAGTTTTGATGAATACATATTTTAAACCATTACATAATACTTTGTAACATGCAACTTATATTTGAAACAATGGTGAACTATTTTTTTTAACAATACTCAAAATTTTTATTCAGAGGTATGCACGAGTAACATAAGAATTGGTCAGCTTTCTCTGAATAAGTATTTGCAACCATTACAAAATGCTTTGTAAGATGCAACTTTTATTTCAAGTACTGGTAAACCACATTGAAGGTATTAAATCCAGAGGAAGGCAAACAGCAAAAAACCCCATTGAAACTTAGCCAATTGTATCAAAGGGGGAAAAAAATGAATTCCGTCCAGACCCCATTAACTGGCGATCAAGTTACTCCTTGGATTAATACTCTGTATTTAATTATACATTTCAATTTATTAACAAATGGTTATCCTCCTAACATAAATTGTTAATTATATACAGTGAAACAACTTTGCACACCTTTTAAAATGCAATGTTAACATCTCAAATATTACCTTTAAATACTAACATTTAAGCTTGAATTGTACGAAAATGCCACCTAATTGTTTTGTGGGGCCAATCATGCAAAAAGGTAACTTCTAACACTTTCCAATATGTTATTTTGTCTTTGCATTTGTTTTCCCTTTTTGTTGTTGTTCTTGTAGTTCTTGAAAATGGCACATAGAGTTTCCTATGCAAAATAGTAGTCCTCTAAAAAAGAATGCCAGACATAAAAGTTCGTCAGCGGGGTATAACCACTGTTCTCTATGTTTTTTTTGCCATTTTATAGAGTTTCCTTAGTGGAATAATGGTCCTCTAAAAATAGTCCAAGTGACATAAAATTTTGTTTTCACCATAAAACCACTATTCTCATAGTACACAATGTTTTTGCTAAAAATGCGGCCATTCTCCAATAAATCACCTTGACTTGAGTTTTCTTCAATATGAACTTTAATTTCCTTTGGATTGTAGCAACTTGAAAATGAAACATAGAGTTGTCCATGTGCAAATACAGGTTCCTGTAAAAAAATACCCACAGAATTAAAAGTTTGTCATTGGGATTTATTAATGGTAATGGCAAATGCCATGATAATGCGAAATTGTCTCCTTTGAAGGACAAAAGGCAAACCACTCTCACTTGGAGCCAAATCAATTCTTGGTATAAGAACTGGTTCACCTTTATGGGTACTATTCATTATTTCTGCATGTATAAAATGATCTTTTAAATCCATCACAATTAATCTGGTCCCATTACAAAGTCTCTTTTTGGGATTTATAATTCTCAGTAGCATGATGATTGCTATGTTGATATGTGGTGGCATTCCAGAGGGAGTTAAAGAATTAATAAATTCCATAGTAAAGTTAAATTCACTGTCTTTGTCATCAGCCAGAACAGAATCTGCATTGTCATAGTTTTTTGGGGGTGCATTAATTAATTTTAAAATTTCGTTATTTAGATTCAAGGCATCTGTATTTTTTGATGTTAATATCACTTTGCTTGCAATGTCTGAGTAATCCTCGTTATTGATGGTATTGAGAAAGATTGTCGATATTAGTGATTTTTTGCAAATCATTTCTGATGGAATTTCAACAGTATCCTCAGGTAGATTAGTTATTTTTTTATGTTTTCCTTCTCCAATTTGAATTAGCCAATCATTGAATTGATTTTGGCCTTCAGATCTCATATTTATTTCTAATTTAAGGTGTGTAAATATTTTCCACAGTTTACTTCTCTTTATACATGTTTTGATGATGTCAGTCCTATTGCCATGTGGCACCACAGGTAATGTTTGCCTAAAATCTTGTCCTAACAACATCACCTTTCCACCAAATGGCAAATCATTACCAATAACTTCTTTTAATAATCGATCAATACATTGCAGGGCATGACATGACATCATAGTTGCCTCATCTATTATAATTAATTTACTTTTGTGAAATGTTTTGGCTTGTAATGAATTAATTTGAATATCTGACACTGATGTTTCTAGAATGGGAACTGGCAGTTTAAATCCACTATGCACAGTTCTACCACTTTCTAACAAAAGTGTGGCTATTCCATTTGTTGCACATGGCAGTGCTATTTAACCCTGTGCTAGAATGCAACTCATCAATAAATTATATAGATACGTTTTTCCTGATCCACCAGGGCTATCTAGGTAGAAATAACGCTCTTTCAGCATGTCATCGTCTATTACAATCATAATGCATTTAAAGTTCCAATTTGTTCTTGTGTTTTTTGGTATTCAATGTCAGTGTCATACTCTTCAAAGTTAATTTCATCTATAAATCCTGGATCAGGCAGATTAAAATTTGCACAATTTAATCCATGACAAAGAAAGATTTCCTTTTTTTGGCATGACTGATTTGTGGGCCATGATGGGAGCCCCTGCACCCCATATTTACCACTGTTATCTGGGACTCTTACACTTTCTGCCATTTATGTTAGTGTGACAGCAAATAGTTAACTCTGCAGGAATTTGAATGAGTATTTGGCTGCCTGGAATTTTTGGTCAGAGGCGGCACTGGAGGAAAATATGGGGTAATACATTAAGAACAAACTTGTGGTGCTGATGTGGAATTCCCAGGATTTTCTCTACTCCCTAGTCTAGTATAGTCAGAAAGTGATACGCTTCACCTAGCATCAAAACACAGGTCTGGGATCTGAAGTGACCTGGCCAGAAAACCCCTGCTCTTGTGTATCTGGCAAAGGGGATGGGGATTGTGGCTGATGAACTCTTCTAACAGAAGGGGTGTGGACGAGATCTTTCTGTGTTTTATATATCTCTGTAACAATAAAAAAGTGTTCAGTCTTCCATTCATTAAATACCGGTTTGGTTTGATCTCTCTGTGGTCCCATGACTGATGTCCAGATCTAAATACTTGGATCTAGTGGTAGTGTATAAGCTGGCATGTGCCCAAAGGTGCAGTGATTTGCATCCTCTTCCTGGTCCTGGTCAGCTCCAAGATTCCTGATATCATATCTATTGCATTTTAGAGAAAATATATTTGTTTAAAGATTGGTTTGTGTATTGCAAGTTTTTATTTTGCCTTAACTTCCTTATAACTTGAAGCGTGAGGACAAGTCCTAATCGAATGAACAACAGAGGGAGGGTGGGAGAGAAGGGAGTCTGACACCTTCCTCAATCTACAAAATATGTATTTTTCAGTTGATTTGGACAACACTTACAGTCACCTGAGAATATCTAAAAATCGTTCCTATTCTGAAGTGTTTATACAACACATGTACTGACTAATCAGTTCTGAGCATGTGGAGTGGATAAACATGCACTAAAACATAACTTGTTTTTTTCATCTAGATAAGGATACTTGATACATTCACATGTCTCAAGCAAGGCAGAAGATCTGTTTCTTCCTCAAGTTTTTGGGGTAGTGACATGCAAAGGAGGCGTAAAATGTAACTATGTTTTTCCTCAAGTTCACTTAACATGGGATCCATGTAGAATTTTGGGCCCTACTCTCAAACAGCTTCAGATCATAACGATGGATTTAGGGTACAGTGCCAGAAACCCACTCACAGACTACAGTTTAGCATAGTATGAGGTTGTTTTTGGCAGCAAGAGACTCTGACCATACATATACTATGATGGGTAGGATACCTAGTGCCCTATTCAATTGCGAGACCGCAGATTACGTTATACAGGATGTATGTCTGCGGGCTTGAAATTTGCTACAATTACAGAGCAATTCAAATGAACAAGGCCGCAAGTTAAGGCCCAAAGCCTCAAGACTGTAAACCCTTCACGCGCCCGCAAGCTGTTAGGGGCCTGGAATAAAAGCGGTCCGCAGTTACAATCCTGTAATTACGAAGTGTTAATTTGCTGTCCCCTCAAAATAACTCAACACACAGCCATTAATGTCTAAACAGTTGGCAACAAAAGTGAGTGCACTTGCCTGTTACCAGATAAACCTACCATAACCTATAAGAAAAATATGAATCTTAAAAGCATGCAAGCACCGAGTGCTTTGAGGAAATATATGAATTGGATGAAAAAGATTAGCGGATGTGTCAAATGTAGAGCAAAAAATTGCAAGACATGCAAATTCCTGAAACCCACAAATAAAAACATATTTATTCTACAAGAAAAAAAAGAGCCTATAAGTTTAAGCACCTTAAAAACTGCAGATCCAACAGTAAATAGGGCACATAAAAATTACTCTAAAACAGGGGTGGGCAAGGAGGGATGTATGCAGCCCTCCAGGATCGAACTTACCCACCCCTGCTCTAAAAAGCCGTTTTTGGGATCATAAAGATAAAGTGAAAAAAGGATTACCTAAGAGTGGCTTTTCCACACATCACAGAAGAACATCAGAAGGATATGACAGGAATTACCACACGAGCAGTGGAGCAAGTTAATTTTGGTATCAAAGGGGAGGGGACAGACTCTTGAAACGTAGGAGGGCCAAGACTAGGTGGATCCATCAAAATGGGCATATTAAAACCGGAGAGCCTCAACATAGATATAGATCTGGCAGACTTCATTAGGCAGTAGACCACACCTATACTGTGTGGGGTTGCACTATCCTAGTTGCTCATAGACCCTGGGAATATGTGGAAGTTTGTGTATGTATATATGTGTGCATGGACATGGCAACTTCTAATAGATAGCAAAATGTCTCCCTATATTATTTTGGGCTGTATAACCCTTGGTGTTAGTACATATTGGTTCTTATCCCTAACACATCAGACACACGGGTGTATATCTACATATATGCACCATTAGGAGTGGGATCCCCCCCCCCCCGTATTTATGCATTATAATATTAATATAATAAATATTTATACATCCATAAATATATGTGTACATTCACGCACATTATATGATCATCCATATATACTGTAATATGTCTAGATTTGTTCAGATCCTTGGTTTCATTTATACAGATAATTTAAATTTTACAATTTATTATATTTTATTATTTATTACGGTATATTTCATTATGCTTATTATTCTTTATATATATTCACAGAGTTTTATGACATTACGGTTTTGTATTATTTTATCCCTATTTAGTTCTTTTTGTTCATCGTAGCAATTGATTGTATTATTTTTATATATATTGATTGTATTCTTTTTATATATATTGTAGGTATATTTATTATATCTGTATCTGTACAAGTTCTTATATCTACGGATTTATTTTTGGGACATATTTAGCCGATTTGTATATTGAATTCCGTATGGAACACTGTAATAGTTCAGATAAGGTGCACACTAGATAGAAGCAGCCATCTTAGATCACACAGTAGACCTCATTCAAGAAAGTGTCACGTCATGACGTCTTTGGTTGCTTAGCAACGCAGGACGCCAGAAAAGCACAGGAAGGCGCAATTAGGAACGCTCTGTGTCTATAAAATGGCTGGCAGTAGGGAGAAGTGTGTGCCTTACTGTAAGGTAGGACAACTACACACATTAGCGTCCTATGACAGTATTTTTATTATACTGCTAGCAACTTGCCCTTCAAAAAATGACGGTCAATAACATTTTAAAGCTGGAAATGCTGTTTGTGACACAATGTGATTCTCTAACACTCTGAATCTTTTTCTTAACTACAAAGAATTTTTATTTTTTTAACAATGTACTGTTAAACCATATCAAACTTTTTAATTGTCATATATCGAATAATAATATAACAATCCATCAAATTTCTCAGAATACGTATTGTAAACCATTACATTAAGTTTTCTAATATGCAACTTATATTGTAAACAGTGGGTAACAATTTTTTTTTAACAATACTAACATGAAATCGTTGAACTTTTTGTAAATGAGTCTCTTCAAGCATGACAGAATGCTTTTTAACATACAACTTGTATTTAAACTCCTGGTAAAGCACATAGGTATTGAATCCAGAGGAAAGCAAACAGTAAAAACCCCATTATTTCCTGACCCTATTAAATGGCGATCGGATTACTCCCTGGATGATTACTTTCTATTTAATTATACATTGAATTTTGTTAACAAATGTTTCTGCTGCAAATTACATAAATCTTTTATAACATTCAATAAATACATTTTTCCAACTTTTTAACATACAATGATAACAATGCAAACATTAACATGAGATAATAACATTTAACCTTAATTTATTTTAAACTTTAGTGATCTTGAATATTGAATCCAGAGGAAGGCAAATTAATTTCAACTTTGTAAATTTGTTGAAAGTGTTGTCCACAGCACACTTTTATTTGTGTCTATGGGATGTAACCACTTTTTTTTTTCTTTCTTCCTTTTTTGTTGGTTATTACTGTATTTTTCTGAAATTGTCAACATATTTTTGTAACTGAAATAGTGTTCCTCTAAGAAGAGGCCAAGTGACCTTCAATTTCTTCCTTCAAATGAAACTACTATTCTCTGTGGTTACAAAACCTATTTATGGATGTTTTCCTTCTCCAATTTGAATGAGCCAATCATTGAATTCGTTTTGGCCTTCAGATCTCGTATTTAATTCTAATTTGACACAGTTTACTTGTCTTGATACATGTTTCAATGATATCAGTTCTATTTTCATGTCACACAACAGGTAATGTTTGCCTAAAATCTCCTCCTAACAACATCAGCTTTCCACCAAATGGCAAATTATTATCCATCACTTCTTTTAAGAATCTATCAGTTCATTGAAAAGCATGACATGACATCATTGTTGCCTTGTCTATGATAATTAATTTACTTTTTTTAATTTATTTTTTGCTTGTAAAGAATTCAGTCGAATATTTGACACTGATGTTTCTAAAATGGGAACTGGCAGTTTAAATCCCCTATGCACAGATCTACCACCTTCTCACAAAAGTGCTCCAATTCCAGTTGTTGGAAATGGCATTGCTATCTGACCCTGTGCTCAAATGTAATTCATCAAACAATTGTACAGATAAGTTTTTCCTGACCCACCAGGGCTGTCTAGATAGAAATGGTCAAAGACTATTTTATCATCTGTAGTAGCATTTGTGATGGCATTAAATGCTTGTATTTGTAAAGTATTTAAAGTTGACAGTTTTTCTTCTGTTTTTGTAGCTTAGTGTCATAATGATCAAAGTTGATGTCATCTATAAGTCCTGGATCAGGCAAATTAAAACTTGCACAATTGAATCCATGAGCAAGAAATATTTCTTGAATTTCCATTAAAGTTTTTAACAGTGCTATTGGCTCATTGTAACATTTCAAAAAGTCTTCGGACATATTTAATTTAAATGTTTCCCACAAAGTAAATGCATTGAGCTGCTATGAAGTTTTGATGTCTTGCAGCTAATAGGAAAGTCTCATAAACTATGTAATTTACTGTGCGTAAATGTTCAAAACTTTGTGCACCAGGAACATGTAAAAGAAGTAATCTTAAACTGAAACGTTCAATGTCTCTTGTACTGACGATATACATTTGTGGTATAATTTTATTTGTATCTCTTTTTTGTTGTCACCATAGACCATTTACAAATACATAGTGATATGGAATCTCAATGTAAAAAAATTGTCTGGCCTGCGTATCCTGGCAGTTTAATTTAAACCATGCAGTAAGTGTTGTATCTCTGTGTTCACTTTGAGCATTGCCTGCAGTAAAGCAAACAAACTGACTTTGTGGCAAATGTACAGCTAATCGATACACAGCATCGATCATGCATCTCAAATTTCAGAAGTCGCCACATTGCTGTGGGAGCACTGACATAGCGAGCATGTAACTAATTTGAAAGTTCGTCAAGTAAAATTGGATTTTCCTTTTCGTTTGCTGCACCTTGCACAACAACAGTTGCTGCATCATATCCTTTGTATATATATTCATACACATATTTGATGGATTTAATAGAAGTGCAAGCTTCTACATTTATGTGTGCATTGTACTTCATGAGCAAATGTGGATTGTATGGAACTGCAAATCTATTATCAACCTTTTGTCCACGGATAATAGCTGTTTGTCCTTGTCTTCTGTTATACAAAGGGTATCCATCACAATTAGCATAAGTTTGCATTTGAAATTGTTTTGGAAATTGTTGTGTACATTTTTTATTTTCCATACATGGTGAATTTGGATTCATATCTCCACATGGCCCATGAATCATTCTGTGTGTCATTATCTCAAATAGTTTGGAATATTGTTTTGGATCTGGCAATTCAGCAGTAATGACTGAATCCACTCTCTCTGCAGTATTCAACTTATCTTTTTCCTGCAGGATTAAAAGTATGTGAGCATTTGGCAGTCCTCTTTTTTTAAATTCAATGGTATAAACAAAAGCATTTTCCAAATAACTGTGCTTTAGTTATATCATGTATTAATGAATTGAGTTTGATTTTGAATACTCTTGCCACTAAATTTGGTTGGTCAGAAGTAGTTTGTCCCAGATTCAAATTTTCCTTGATCTCTGGCCATTGTGGATTACATGTGAATGTAATGAATAAATCTGGTTTTCCCAATTTTGTGACAATAGCATCATTATATCTTTCTTGCATAATGCGAGGAGATCCTTGGAAAGTGGATGGCAAAATGATTGCTCTTCCTGCTGGAATTTCTCTGTGGGTAGCCAATTCAGTGACATAATCCATCAATTCACAATACTATTCTACTTGAAGCTTATTTTGTTGAAATTTTATGAAATTTAGATTATTTGCTTCGACTTGTAGATAGGAATCAATAATCCATTGTTGAGTGAGTTTGCCCCCACTTAAAATTGGATTAAAAGAATCCCGAATAGCAGTTTATGCCACTTTATATTCCACCATAGAAATATTGCATCTAACATGAACTTTACTATTGGGATAACTTTGCAATTGTAATTTTGGTTCCCATGCAGGTTCACCATTTGGAAAGAAAATGGGATATGTCATTGGATCTAAATTACAACTTAATATAATACTGCTATGGTGGTGGACTTGCAGAGTTTCACAATGATATGTTAATGACAGCCAGCATTAATATATACACTAGTGAAGCATGTAATCCTGACCTCAATATCAGTCTGAGAACATATCCTTGTGTCTTATGTAAGTAACAGTGAATCTGGATGCTGACCTTTGTGTCCTCTCTGTATTAATGGGTATTTTTCCTGTATTGCTGATATCATGAGTATCCCTTAACCTGTGCTAACACCTGTATAGCTGATGGATGTGATATCAATGTTGATGAACAATATCATATGGAGAAGGTGATAGTACACCTTGAGCACTGACGCTGGTCACAGCTAAGCATTTATTGTGAGATGACACATCATAATGGTCATGGCCAGTGAGCTATCCAGAGAACTAGCTAATGTTTAGTAATGCTTGCAGATGGAAATCAGGTGAGTTGGTATATTGTTACAGTTATAGTATTTAGTTATATTTTTATCCTCCTCCACCTTTTTTTTTACCACCTTTTTTCAGTTTTTTGCTTTGGGAACACACTGTATGTGTGAAACTGGTTTGGATGAGATAGTCCAGATGTTTATGCATCTGTTTAATTGAGCAGATGCTAATCAAAAGTAGGTGCAATGAGCATTACTGGTTATTTTGATTAAATGAAGTGATTTCTGATTATCCTTTTTTCATCAGATTCCAGTTGCAGTGGCGTAGTGACCACATGTGACCCTGGTATGTGCTATGCATCATGATTATTCTAGACTATGACATTACCCCCGTTAGGTATCCCCCTTTCCCCCAAAAGCCTCTTGCCTTTCCACACACATGATATTAATACACAGTCTTGAAAATTTCGGAGTGTGCTCCGTGTATGAAATAAACCTTTGTTATACCGTTCCCACTCTGTCTGTGTGTTTCAATGGTTTTGGCTTTGGGCCATCCATATACATCACATTTGTGTCATATTCCTATATCTGTAAACTAATGAGCCCTAGTTACTATACAATAGATTAATACATATAAAAATAATAATAATAATAACAATAGAATAATATATCATAATATATATATATATATATATATATATATATATATATATATATATATATATATATCACAAAGTATATAATAATATAAGGTTAATACACATGACAGGTCCAATTTGTGATACTGTGGAGTATTAAAATTCCCTGACTGCCTGATAACAATATGGCCGGTGATAATGTAAATTGATTGACAGCAAAGCACTTGATGTGATTTCACCAAATGATAATGGGTATACATCTTGGCACATGGCCATCAGCAATGGTGTGGGACTTTCCAGGATGGGCGTAGCGGAGATTGTCCCTGATGGAGTTGAGTTGGCTGTTGCTCCACGCGCCTCTGCACAGCCCCCATGTGTGTTTGCGGCCCATCCTGATGGGTTAGAGTAGATTAGTGTGGTGTATGTTCCCTTGTTCCCCTTCTGGATCGCTACCGTGTGGTGGTGAAGGGGCTTGCGTACTTAAATGAAGATGTGAGCTATACCATGTAGGTGATAGCAGAGAGGTCAGACAAATTGCAGTCCACCGGAGAAGGAACTGGCAACCCACTCCAGTATCTTTGGCATGCAAACATTTTGGATAAGCCCATACAGGGACATAGCTAAGTGTGCTGCCGTCAATAGGGTCATAGAGAGTCGGACACGACTAAAGGACTGGACAACCAAAAATAAAATCTTCCCCTGGTACTTGTTTTATGTCATGTGGCCACTATTTATTTTCCCAATGTAGATCTGTTTAGTGATATGTATCAAAGATTATCTTTGTATTTTTAGGGTCCACATTAGAGCCTCTGTGAGTAAGAAAGGGATAATATGGCAGGCAGTTTCATGTTTTTGTGTTGAATTTTAATCAGGTAGTGTCTCTTTAATTGCTTTCAGTATATTGCAGCCATAGTTTTCATATTTACTTATTTTTTACCTCAATTGTAATTTCCATTAACCTGAGGTGTTTGGTTAATTTGTTTTATAAACCTCAAAAATGAAGTAAGAGAAAATTAACACCTTTTTGTGGTTGTAATTTTACAATCACCACAATTAATTTGGATAAAACGAAAATAAACGTTATTTCCAATTCTTTCATAATTCTTAGTTAAAATTTGCTTAAAATCCGTTTTCATATTGGCATATGCATGACCATTCCTACATATAAGATTTTTTTTTTTTTAAGGCCTATTTGTTCCTTGGGAATTGTTGTGCAATTAATTTTTTTCCCCATATTTTAAAGTCCATTGGTGTATCTTAAATGTAGTTTTGCAGAGTTACAAACTAGTCTGTAAACCCTTTGTGGGACCCATAATATTTTTGGCTACATTTGTGGATTGAAAACAATTGCGTCCTTGGGGAATTGTAGCAATTGAATAGCGATTTGCGATTTTAGCGATTGTAACATTTGCAGCCTTGACAGATCAAAGACTTATAGCCACATTAAATTCAAGGCTGCGGGCTCGAAATTTGGCCGTGTTACAGAGCTATTAATGAGCAAATGAGATTGTCATAATTACGTCACTGAAAAATGGAGGTGGTGTTTAAAAGTCTTACAGGTTTCAATTACAAGTTACGATCGGACCCACATTCCACAAATAATACAATCTTGATAAAGCCGTAAATATGATATTCTATTACATGCGAGTTCCATTATATGTATTAACACATTGATTGCCGGGATCGATATAACAAAGAAATTAAACATGAAATAAGGTATTTATTTAGCCTGATTTGCGAGCTTGAGAATGTTGTGCTATTAATTCTAACACCTAACATCACTTTCCCTGCTAATAAAAGTTTAATAGTGTGTGTATATGTGCATTTAAAGTGCTACGGATTGGACTTCACCCCCCTTGCCTGTCCTCGCTAGCACTCGTTGGCTTCTTGGCTCCATTTGTAGAATACGGGGTTGAACGCCAGTGGATTTGTTGCAATTTAATAGTGAAATTGGGAATGTAGCAGTTACAAGCTTGACAGAACAAAAGATTTGCGGGCGCGAAGTTCAAATTTCTACGCCCTTGTAGGGTTTTATCGCACCTAACCAGCAATTCGTTCACAGGTAGCTTTAAGAGGCCAATTTAATACCCGTAAGTTACAATCTACGGGGGAATTTAATGTGGCTGTTAGGTGGGTTTTAAGTTACAATGTTGGCAACCACAGTGATTTTCAGCTTCTATCCCGTAGATCATTTGCGACAATTGAATAGCAAATGAGTTTATGGGTTACATTACTGGCTCCAGTAAACAATGGCCCTAGCTGCTGCAATTTCATTCCACAGTTGTCAGGACCAACCTCACACTGATGAGGAATCCCATATAAAGGTAAAACTGCAGTTTGTGAGTGGATTCTGGTGCTGTACCCTAGAGTCAAAACTAGTGGAAGGTTCTGAGTCTCATTTTCAGGTCACTACTCTGAATTATTAGCACAGTGGTAGGCAACAGGTAGCCCAGGGCCTAATATGGCCCTCAAACACTTCACATGAGGCCCCCACCGGAGCTCTAGAGTGGTAAAGCATTCTACTCGTTAGCAGTACATTTTATTCATGTTATCTCTCTACAACAAACAATTCACTCTCTTGCATTCCAAAACACATATCCTCATTATCTATAACACATAAAACAAAACAGTTTTTTTTTCTTTCTGACCACCATCTTCTAATCTACCCCCTCCTACTCTCTGCCCTTCCTCTCCCCTGGCCTACAGAACCCACAGAAGCCTGCAAATACTGGACCTCAACATCTTTCCAATGGGCTACAACCCCTTCTCAGTTCCCTCACCACCCTCGCTTGACCTCACATTGCCACCACACACTACAACTTTACTTTAACCTCCACCGTTGACACTTTTGCCACCATAACCACATGCAGACACCCTTGCTATCAACTACAACCATGGCACACTACAAAAAAGCTACATCCAGAGATGCTTTCGTGCTGCGGAATCATCATGGAGGAAATCACAAATTTCTGCAGACTTCCTTCACTACAAGTTTATTCTTAGCTCCTCACAATGCCCTCAGTCTGGCCAAACAAAGCTATTTCTCATCATTAATATCCACCCAGTCCTCCAACCCCAAATGTTTGTTTGCCACATTCAACACTCTTCTCTGCCGTCCACCACCCCTGATCCTTCCTGTGTCACTGCAGAAGACTTTGCTAGCCACTTTAAAAACAAAATTGAAACTATCCGTAATGAACTCTCCACTCAACATGGTCCTACCTCATCATCCCCTTAACTAACTGATAGCACCCTGTTTTCACCCTTCCCATATCCCCTATCCATTATGAACTCCTGTAACTGAGTGTGAAGTCACTAATCTTCTATCAACCTCTCGTCTTCCAACTTGTTCTCATGACCCTATTTCATCACAGCTGATCCCTCCAGACTCTACCACACTTATCCCAGCTCTCACACATCTATTCAACCTTTCTCTTTCCACTGGCAAGTTCCCATCAGTCTTGAAACACGCCATAATTACACCCATTCTTAAGAAACCTACTTCTGATCCAGCTTATGCATCTAACTACTGCCCTATTTCACTACTCCCCCTGCTTGAGCATGTTGTTTAAAATTGCCTTACACAGTTTATCTCATCCAACTCGCTCCTTGACCATTTTAGACACACATCTGGTAGCTCCCTGGTTCATTTGAACAGTGGGTTGCTCAACTGTTGCATGTTGTTTGGCCCTCACACACCTCTACATTCCCCTCTTTCAAAGTCGGATAAATTGCACATTTTATCAATGATATTAATGGTTTATATGTTTGCAGAATGCCTACATGTCACCTTATATACCCTTATATATACACCTTATATACTGCTCAAAAGTAGGTGATGGTCATAATATTGTGACTAGACCCTATATTTCTATACTCCTATGCTTATATAAATACGACTCTCTTTTTTATGGATACTGTTTCTGTGTCATTGCATAGTGATGTATATTACTTATTAACAATGACACTACCTTCTTACCCTTGAATGGGAGCTCAGATTAATTTGCTAAGTGCATTATACTGCTAAGAATCCATTAAATATATTATAGACTCTGCTTTAACATTTGGATGTTATCCTGTTATGGAATAACAAGGTCCCTCAGTTTTCTTCCACACACAGCTGGTAGACTCTGTAGTTGTATAATAAATGCGATAGCCAACTGTTTGCTCGAATTGTTTCATTTTAACAAACAGGCATTGTTAATTAATATTTCCTGCCTTCAAACATGGAATAGTGGACTGTGCAAGCAAACAAGTATAAATTTCCATTAAATACCCTAATTTAATTGTATTGCTGTGTTTTGCATCAGTTCTGCATCTAGTTGACATTAATAAATATCTTCTCACCTGTGCCTACTTGTGCAGAAACCCTGCACCTTTCCAAATTACCTATTAAACTTAGCACTTTAAGAAATTGCTTGATTAGTGCTTATCGTTGCATGCCTTCAGTGAAGGCAGCTAGATTAATGTGTGCATGAGCAGCTACGCTAAGTTAGCTGTCAGTTTGTCAGCTAATTACACCCTGCAGTGCCTGTGTATGGAGAGAAGGAAGGATCCGATGTAATGCTCCTTCTCTAGCGTTGTAGCTGCTAATTATGTACATCACAATTAATTAATGTGATGTTCTCCTGCAAGGTTGTCATAGGTTAAGATCACCCTAGATTTTGGAGATAACTTTCGGTTTGCAGTGAAGTTCCTGAGACTGAAAAAGAGGACGCCGTCAATGCTCTACATTGAAATGCACATAACCAATTGTAACATTAGCGTTTAGCATGGTTTTATATATATATATATATATATATATATATATATATATATATATATACACTGTATATTTATATTTAGAGAGAGAGAGAGAGATACGTAAATGTATGTGGGTATATATATATATATATATATATATATATATATATACATATATATATATATGTAACTCTGAGGTAGAAGTGATATACAATAATAGATCTTTTTGTTATCTGTGTCCTTAAAGATGGGCACAGAGAGAAATAACAAAAAAAGGGGGAACACTTTTATGTGGCTAAATTATGTTATGAATTGCCACATACTAGATAACAAAAAGATCTATTATGTAAGTGTTCACACTTTGGCTATAACCAAATAAAGGATCAACTCTAAGAGAGGTGACATACAAGTTAATTTTTTTCAGTGTCTTACTATTCAGATATGTATAATCATATATTAAAAGGAGTTGTTTGGATCATTCTTATAGCTTCTAAGTTAACATAAAAAATATTCTTCTCCTGAAGACGCCCTATAGCAGTTGAAACACGCTGCACTAATTGCTGGCCAGGCGTTATTTTAGTCCATGCCCCCAGATAAGACACAGGAAGTGGAGAAATGAAGCTCTGCTTGAGGATAAGACAGACAATTTAAAGTATGAACATTCGTAACCTTTACTTATTTTAAACTACATATTGTTTTTACTAGTCTCTGTTCAACAAACAAACAAACATATTAACGTTGCTTTTAAAAGTTTTGCAGCAGTCCTTTAACTTACAATATAGCTATGCAATATAAGGGAGAAGATAATTATCTCCTATAATCCCCACCCATCCCCATTCCTTCCACCATCCCTTTGTCCAATTCCTCCCTCAAACCCATGTTTACTGTTGAGCGAAAAATGAAAAGGCCACATCTGGTTTCAGGCTCATAGCATCCAACATCTGGAAATACCTACTGTGATGTTTAACCTCTGAAAATATCTTTGCTCACAATGTTTTTCCTATGATACTGTGCCTGATGTTCAATAAAGCTTGTTATGACCATGTGAAATACTTATCTGGAGTAAAAATAAACGATTTCCCGTTTGTTTCTATATATACATATTGTGTTTCAATTAAATTTCACACAGTTTCTATATGTGAGAGAATCTTTTCAATGTGGCCCTTTATGTGAAGAGGTTGAACACTCCTGGGATAAAACATTGACTGAAATGAATTGTGAGAAAATGTATCATACTAGGATTCTGCTACTGAGTTAAAAAATATCAAATAATAAGGGTAAAAACACTTATTTCTACATGAGGAGAGACAGGAGGAAAATAAACGTTTTATTTATATATATATATATATATATATATATATATATATATATATATATATATATATATCTTTATATGGAAGACTAGATTCAATTTGGTGTAATATAGAACATTTTGTATAATTTATGTCTTCTTGTAATTACATATATTCTTTGCTTGTGTGCAATTAGTATGTGAATATAACCAATTACCAGCACACCCATGTTTTAAGGTCCACTGACAACAGAACAATAGCAAAAGCTGTGTTGATTTCAAAACACATTCATTTAAATGTGTTAATACAATGATGTACATCATAAAAAATAGACATTTCTTTACATAATCACATTATAAAGTCATATTAAAATGTCTGATTTTGAACTCTAAGTGTAAAGTGTACAGCAGTGTAGCCACCCCTGGAGAAATACTTTGAGGGAAGTGGGTATGTCTGCAGTAGGGAGGGGAAGGAAGGAGAAAGGAGTGAGGGGGAGGTGTTATAAGGAGCTATGCCACCCTCCTCACTTGCTTCCCTTCAGGTGCTGCATCCCTTCACAATACCAGATCCAAAAATCTAACTGGCAGCCCCTTCTTCAGATCTTCTCTAGAAGCTAATGGATCTCATTTGCTTTCATGCAGTCGAAAAAGGCCCCCTGTGGATCCAAAGTGGGGGCACTTTCAGAGGCGGCATGCCCACCTTCTGGACAGCACTTTTTCCCACAACACCTGAGTTCTTTATTCGTCAGGACGACAGTTACTGGGCTCTCCTCCAGACCTTCTGCCTGATCACAAGGTCCTGTGGCATCATTAAACACTCCTAAGACCCACTGGCATAGAAGGGGGGGGGGGCAAAAATCCCCCAACTGTTGCCCTCCTGCCCCCTTCCCCCTGCTCTCCTTTGATCTGGGAGAAGATTTGCCACCAGTGGGAGAAGTCACTAGCAGAGGTGAGAGACAGGGGATGGAGGACAAGGGTGGAGAGAGAGATGGGGAAATGTGCCCAGCCTGTGCCTGTAAGAGCATATGTGCCCAGCTTGTGCCTTTAAGAGAATATGTGCCCAGTCTGTGTCTGTAAGAGCTAATGTGTCCAGACTGTGCCTGTAAGAGCCCAATGTGCCCAGCATGTGTCTGTAAGAGCTAATGTGCACATCCTTTGTCTGTAAGAGCCAATTGGCCCAGCCTGTGTCTGTAAGGGCTAAGGTGTCAAACCTATGCCTTTAAGAGCCAGTGTGCCCAGCCTGTGTCTGTAAGAGCTAATGTGCCCAGCCTGTGTCTGTAATAGCTAATGTGCACAGCCTTTGTCTGTAGGAGCTAAGTTGCCCAGCCTGTATCTGTAAGAGCCCAATGTGCTACCCTGTGCCTGTAAGAGCCAATATGCCCAGCCTGTGTCTGTAAGAGGTAATGTGCCCAGCCTGTGTCTGTAAGAGCCAATTTGCCCAGTCTGTGTCTGTGAGGCCTTAGGTGTCCAGTCTGTGTTTGTAAGAGCCCAATGTGCCCCATCTGGACCTGTAATAGCCAAAGTGTCCAGCCTGTGTCTTTAAGAGCCCAATGAGCCCCGTCTGGGCCTTTAAGAGCCAATGTGCCCAGCCTATATATGTAAGAGCTAATGTGTCCAGTCTGTGCCTGTAATAGCCATTGTGCCCAGCCTGTCTCTATAAGAGCTAATGTGCCAAGTCTGTGCCTGTAATAGCCAATGTTCCCGTCCTGTGCATGTACAGTAAGATCCCAATGTGCCTAGCCTCTGTCTGTAAGAGCTAATGTGCCGTGCCTGTGCCTGTAATAGCCAATGCGCCCAGCCTGTGCCTGTAAGAGCTAATGTGCCAGCCTGTGTCTTTAAGAGCGTACTGTACATACCAAGCCAGTGTCTTTTAGAGCTAATGTGCCAAGGCTGTGTCTTTAAGAGCTAATGTGCCCAAGCTGTGCCTGTGCCTGTCATAGCCAATGTGCCCAGCCTGTGTCTGTAAGAGCCAAAGTGACCAGCCTATGTCTTTAAGAGCTAATATGCCCAGCCTGTGTCTGCAATAGTCTGTGTCACCATTGGGTCTAGTGCCAAAAAAGGAGCAGGGCCATTTCCATATGATCCATCACTTGTCTTATCTGAAAGGGAGGGCATTGATAAACAGCTGACAGCTCTCTCCTATTCTTCTTTTGATAAGTCAATAAGTTTGGTCAAGCAAGCAGGTTTTGGGGCCTTAATGGTGTAGAAAGATATTGAAGTGGCTTTTCCCTTACTTTGTGTTCATAGTGATAGTCATCATCTTTTGGGAATTTGGGTCTTTTTCTACTCACCCTGCAAGAAGGACTTATGTCAGTTTGGGATTCAGGTGTGGGGAGCAAATCACATTTTTTGTGATGTGTCATGCCGTGCAAGGAGGAGGGAGTGAGGAGGAGTTGGGAGGTATGAAAAGGAGCTGCTCCAGTCTCCTCCCAGAGACTGGAGCAGGTCACCAGATCAGGACCCCCACCTCCTTTTGGTAATTGGTATTATGTTATAGTACATTCTGTTACTATTCATAGTCACTGCTTCCCAGGCGGGCTTTTTTGCTGCGAGGGTCCTGGGTTCGATGACAGCTTAAAGGTATATATAAGTCTCCCAGTTTTTACCTTTTTCTAATCTAACACATGCTGTGTATGTATCAGAAATACAAATTACATTGAGTTCTCTCTCTCTTCTCTCCCTCCATGTTTCTCTGTTCTTCACACCATTTCTCATTCTTTTCATAGAGCCTTTTGAAATCAACATATTGACCTCTCTGCTCTGAGAAAACTCTGAAGATTCTGAAGCTTGCTACACACCTGAGTGACTTGTGAAATCAACATCCTGGCCTCTCTGCTCTGAGAAAACGCTGAGCGATTCTGAAACTTGCGACACACCTAAGATATGAACAGTGGAGTCTCACCCAACTCTGGTGCCAATGTCATAATTATTAATAATACTAATGCATGCCTGTTATTACTTTTTGGGAGTTATAAATTATCTCTTGCTAATTTTCAATCCTTTTCAATATATTGTAACATTCTTCTACCCACTGCTGTCTCTGGCTTTAATCTCCCAACCCTACCCCATTTTATGATCTGCACTTTTTACAACTTCTTCCTTCAATATTTCTTCAATGCTCTCTCTCATTTCTTTCTCTCTATGTTCTCTCCATTTTTATCTTTACCCCACACACCATTTCCCATTCTTCTTATAGTGCCTTTTGAAATCACAATTTTGGTCTCTGAGAAAACTCTGAGAGCACTTCTCTCCCTCCTTCACCCACTTCTTCACCCACCTGCCCCTATTCAGGTTCAATTTATAGATGTATGGAAATCACTTGCACCTGGTCAATCAGCAGTGTATGCTATCATAATATGCCACCACTCCACCCACCATACCCACCCTGATTACTTGCCAGCACTCTCCCCTGTGCTTAACACAAAACTTCCTCTAGGTAAAGATAATAACTGCATAACAGCACCACAGTTCCAAAATTCCTCCATATCAGAGTTTTGCTTTCTCTTCTTATATGGAAACATCTTCTCAACTTCTTATATCCTATACAGCTAATCTTACTTCCTGCCTTACACCAACAGAATTGTTTTCTCATCTCCCTCTTCCTGGTTCTTCCAAATTCTTATCTGTGTTTCTTGCCAAGGTTTCTGCCTCTCCTCCTCCCTTTAGATTTTAGGTATGTGAGTTTTCAGTCTTGTAAAGTGCTTTGTAAATAGCACTTTGTAGTCAAGATGTTAAACTCCAAGTCAGAGTGCTCCATTTTTTGCCATGTTTAATATTGTATTTTTTGTTGTACTTAACCAGTGTATAGTGCTACAGAATATGGTATTTTTAAAAAAAAATAAAACATGTTTTCCACACCCCCACAGCTGCTTACATAGGCACAGTCTAACATTGCATTTGGGTATGGATTTTAACTCTTTACTAATTTTCAAGCAGGAGCTCAATGCAGAGATCTACAGATCAGTGTCTGGCCCCTCCTGATTCCTTCTGCAAGAGGACTACACATGATTCCTTCCTGTTACATTGTATTAAAATGTATTAACTGCTTGTGATTGGCCAAAACAAATTCTGAATTGTATGCTCAGAGATATCCAGGGGAGTTAACTAACAAAAGCAACTGCTTGCAAACACAAGAGATTTAGCAAAAATCAAGCTGTGTTTGTTTATTTTGGCATTTTTTCATACAAAAAATATGTTTTCATACACTACTGATTCTCCATTATCAGATTCATTCATAAGCCAGAAAACTTGCTGCCAAAATGGATCTGAACCCAGTCCATTTAAGGTTAGTAGTCCTCTCGCTACTCAATCGATGTGGGGCCTACCTTGCAGCAAAGAGCTTGCTCCTGAACCGTGATGTTGGTCATGTGACCAGTTTTAGCTGTTCTGTCACATTGACAGCTGATTAATAAAAGTGACTGTGGTCTGTTGTTGTATGAAGGTATAGTTAAAAGGGGGACAGGGTTGGTTTATGACTTCAGCAACATCTTTACCATTTCAGACATTTTGTTGAGGCAACTATGTAGTGACAAATAGGTCTGCTCTACAGACTGCCAGAAAGAAACATGGTCACACACAGTAAAGCAGAATCTGTCTGCTTTCAAGAAATGACTAATCACACAAACATTCAGTTTTCAAGACCATATAATATGTGATACTTTATGCTAAAATAAAGTATCACATATTATCACATATATAATTGTGAGCGTACGGGCCGTTGCTCACGCTTGCGGGCTCGCGTAGCGAGGGCCGCTGCTCGCGCAGCGAGCCGCGGCCCTCGCATAGCGAGGGCTGCGGGCAAGGGCCTCAGTTGCTGGGATGGAGCGCCGAAGGCGCTCCATCCCAGCAACTGAGGCCCTTGCCCGCAGCGTACGGCCTGTTGCTTGCGGGCTCGCGTAGCGAGCCCGCGGCCTTTGCATAGCAACTGAGGCCCTTGCTCGCAGCGTACGGCCTGCTGCTTGCGGGCTCGCATAGCGAGCCCGCGCCCCTCGCATAGCGAGGGCCGCGGGCAAGGGCCTCAGTTGCTGGGATGGAGCAGCCACCTCCTCCCCACAATGCCCCGGTTCGGGTTCCGGAGGGGGAGCCAGACGCCGCCACTGCCACTAGCCGAACCCGCCAGACGCCTCCACTGCCAGTAGCCGCACCATCCCGAGGCCCGGCAATCCAGTTGTTGAGATGGAGCAGCCACCTCCTCCCCACAATGTCCCGGTTCGGGTTCCGGAGGGGGAGCCAGACGCCGCCACTGCCACTAGCCGAACCCGCCAGACGCCTCCACTGCCAGTAGCCGCACCATCCCGAGGCCCGGCAATCCAGTTGTTGAGATGGAGCAGCCACCTCCTCCCCACAATGCCCCGCGCAGGGCCGACGCAGCCACTGCCAGTAGCCGCACCATCCCGGGGCCCGGCAATCCAGTTGTTGGGATGGAGCAGCCACCTCCTCCCCACAATGCCCCGTGCAGGGCCGCCCAGTCCCCGGTTGGGGTTCCGGAGGGGGAGCCAGACGCCGCCACTGCCAGTAGCCGCACCATTCCGGAGCCCTGCAATCCCGCGGGAATGTGGTGAGAGCGCGGGTAGTGGCGGAGGTTCAGCCCATGCACGGAGCTCCGAGCTCTGATCAGTGCGGATAGCTTGGGGAGGCGGGGCTAGGCCGGCCTGGGGAACAGGAAATACTGTGGATCCGCGGACTGGAGCAGGCCTCAGAGCTGGAGGAGCCGGGCCTGGGTAGACTGTGAGTGACAGGGAGATAATGGGGTCTGAGGAACATGTGCAATCACTGAGACCTGCCATATAAACTAATTATACACTGATCATTAACACCATGTGTATGTATATAATGTGTGTATGTATTGTGTGTGTGTGTGTATAGATATTGTGTGTGTGTGTATTGTGTGTATATATATTGTGTGTGTGTGTGTGTATGTATAATGTGTGTGTGTGTGTATATATATATATAATGTGTGTGTATATTGTGTGTGTGTATTGTTTGTGTATATATAATGTGTGTGTATATTGTGTGTGTATATATTATGTGTGTGTATATTGTGTGTGTATCAACTGCGGCCCTCGCGAAGCAACTGCAACCCTCGCAAACTTTACGTCGCAACGCAAACAACATACGAGACACGTTAACACACATTACGGACTCGCAAAAATCGGCCGCAACCCGCGGACATGACAAAATGAAAAACACAATAAATACACACAACACATACATAAAAAGCTTACCTACAGCAAGAGGGAGCATCCAGGACCTCAAAAAATGAAGTTACACCTTCATTTAACTCATAATAAAAGAGTTTAGACACTAAAAAATTCTCTAAGCGAGAGAAAAAATGGCCAACGAACAAAACGAAAACGAGGCTACAGCACTCTAAACAAGCAAAACGCCACAAGAAACACGCAAAACACCACAAAACACCTACGGATATTCCACTACAGACGCATACCACACATTAGCCGGCATTTTAGAACAATGCGGAACTACTTAACTTCGCTAACGGTTTCGTCTCGCGCACGCACACTATTACACTGCACAAATTCACCACGCTTACACAGCAGCTCCACACCACTAATGCTGCAGCAACATCAAAACAGATTGCAGCTCTTCAACAATGCTTCAAAATAGGTAAAGGTATATTCATTTATTCATTTGTATTATATATTTCAGTAGTACACACAAAACAACATTAGCTACCTTACAATTCCATTGCCGTCATTTTTTGACGGGCAATTCGCTAGTAATTATCTAACTACGAGACGTCATCACGCTCTGCGTGGTGCGTACCACTAAAACTTGCAGCACTTAGGCTATGAGCGCCAAAGGCGCTCATTGCCTGCGAGCCTCGCAAAGCGAGGCAAGCAGTGGAGGTAATGAAACATGCAGACTTAGCCAGAAAGGAGCGACGAAGCGAGGCGCACTGATCACACATTGAAACACGCGGGACTTAGCCTCCATAAGTTTACTAAACGTGGGATTGCCTTAGGCTGCAAGCAGTTGACAAACGCGGGATTTAGAAAAAAAAAAATGAGACGCGGGACTTAAAAAAATATACGAGATCAGAAAAATTTAACGGCCGAACTGCGCTAAGCTAAAAACACGAAAAACATCACACACAGCATGGGAGAAGAGCCAGCACATCTGGGAGTGAGGTGGAACGCAAATTTAAGTCCAATTTAAGCAGTTTCGGCACTTGAAAATCGGCTAAGCGAGAACAAATATGGCGGCCGAAAAAAATAAAAATGAGGCTACATGACCCTGAACCGCACAAAAAATAAATAAATAATTAATAAAATAATTAGTCTTAAAAAAAAAGTATATTTTATTAGTTAAAAAAATTTGGCAGCAAACTTATAATTACACTGCCTTTAGTTTATGAGTACATTCATGCTTAGCTCTATGTAATATATTTATCTATTGATTAATTATGTAGTAATGTACATCCATTTATTAATTAGTAATTAGTAATTATCAAAAAAATTAAAACATTTTTAATTGCCTTTAGTTTATTGATATATTAATGCTTACATATTTTGAATATATTTAGACATTTATTAATTATTAATGTACATTATTTTATTAATTAATTATTAGTAATCATTATGAACAACAAATATTCTATATTTTACAATGCCTTTAGTTTATGAATAGCTCTTTAGAATACATTGATTAATTGATTAATTGATTATTACTGTACATTAATTTATTAATTAGTAATTAGTAATCATTGCAAAAAAAAATGTATTTTACAATGCTATAAAAAATATATAGATTTCAGATTGCACTTATATATCGGCATTACTGATCATTAACATACATTACATTATTAACTAATAATTAGTAATAATAAAAAAAAAGAATGACTACAAACAATATGTATATTTTAAAATGCACTGACATATCTGTGTTGCTGCTGATTGCCTGATAGGGATGAATCCAAATATTACAAATGCTTTCCTTATTCTTATTTCACAGTTTCATCATCTCTGCAGCTGACTGAACACAGAGAGTGACTTTTGCAGCCTTTCAACAGCATAAAGATTATCTTTACAGGTATATCATTTAATTATGTTCTTATGGAACATAAAAGGATCAACTCTTTTTATTTTGGATTGGTGACAGTTATTGATTAATTAACGTATATTAATATATTAATTAATTAATAATTAGTAATCAGTATAAAAAAAGGTAAAATGTTATACTGCAATAAAATTAATAACACTTTTTAACCTGCACTTATATTTCTGCCTTTCTGCTCATTCATGTACATTGATTTCGGGAACTATTAATTAATAATAATTAATAATAATTCCACCAAAAAATGAAAAAATTATAATAGACAAAAATATGTACATTTTACAAAGTACTTACATATCTGAAGTGCTTATAATTGCCTGACATGAATAGGACCTTTAAAGCACTTAAATATTTAAGGCAGTTTCTTAGAATCTGACATGTGCTGCTTTTTATATTTTATACTGCTTTTATTTAGAAATATATTGATGATTATTCGTTTATGTTTTGCATGTATGCCAATTGAACATCATAGTTTCAATGAGTCACAAATTAATTGAATACAAACATTCACAATGATTTTCTTGTCATTTCACAGATTCCTCGTCCCTGCACCTGACTGAAGTCAAACACTGATATCTGCAGGATTTTATCTGCAATAACATCAATTTCACAGGTATATGATTTCATGACACCCTTTTTGTTTTGCATTGATGACAGTTAATTATTAATTAATTAACCTATATTAATTTAGGATGTCATTCAATTGCAATTTGCCCAATTTAATAGGGCTCCATATAAGGACATAGCATATGTTTTTTACATAACCTTTTAGTTACTGAACATCTATCCAAAACCAAGATCTTTACCAACTCAAAACTTTGGGAACAAAAATATGCTATGTGGTTATATAGACCCCTATTCCATTGCACAAATTGCAAATGAATGAGGCCCTTAATATTTAATTATTCATTAATACTTAAAACAAAAAATGATGCATACATATATTCTTCCCTAATTTACTTTTAAAGAACACAAATTAAACCTCAGAACTTCATTGATATATTAATTAATTAAATAAAAAAATTGAACACTATTTTAACCACAATCTATACTTTGCTCATAGCTCTTTGAGTTTGCCCTTCTTTAGGAAAACATAATTACCTCTTTAGGTTTACCATTGATGTCAGTTATTGATTAATTCATTAATGTATATTCATTTATTAATGACCTAATAATTATTACAAAAAACATCACTTATTTCTTATTTATATATATATAGATGTGCAGCACTTTCCTTTTTAATGTATGCCAATAAAAAAAAACATAATCGATTACTTTATTTCATAGAAAAATTCCAAATGCTTTTCAAATCATTGCATTCTTTCAATAATGCTATTTAGGTTTTGCATTGAGAGCATGTAAAAACAATATGTACAATACAAAAAAACATTACATCTTGCACCTGTATTTACAATTACAGATTATAACGGCGGACAACGGAGAAGACAGGATTGAAGGCAAAACAAAAGCGGCAAGGGAAAGGAAGCAAAGGTGGAGAGATGCACAGTCCCCCCAGACTTCCCAACGCTTAAGCGAAGAAGACTGACAGAGACTTTTAAATAAAATAAAAATTAGTAAGAAAGCACAAAGTGAGTATGCTGGAGCTTCAAAGAAAAGAAAAAGTAAAAAAAATTACTCAATGTTGTTTGTCAGTTTTGTGGGGCCTATCATTTTCTCAAGGAAAGACCAACTGATGGAGACTTCATTAGTTGCTGTCAGAAAGGAAAGGTAAGACTTCCACAAAGACACACATTTCCAGATTACTTACAAAGTGTAATGAGCGATCCAATATTTCCAAATTATAACATTTAAAAAAAAACATCAGGTCTTATAACAGTGCAATTTAATTTGCTTCTATGGGTGCTACATTAGCAGAAAATGTCACAGGACATGGTCCATATTGTTTTAGAGTTCAAGGACAAATTGACCACCGAAATTCACATTTACACCCACTTGAAGGAGAGCAATGGAAATTTGCACAGTCTTAGATACAATGGAAGCTGTTGAACAAAGGATGACGCTTCCAGAAAATAAACAGTGTTTGCGCGTAGTCTTTGAACATTGAATATTTCTATGCTGGAATATAATGTGGCACAAACTGCTATTCGGGATCATATTAATACTATTTTATTTGGGGGAATCTCACACAACAATGCATTATTGGTTCCTATCTACAAGTCAAAGCAAATACCGTATATACTTGAGTATAAGCCGACCCGAGTATAAGCCGAGGCACCCATTTTACCACAAAATACTGGGTAAAATGAGTGACTCGAGTATAAGCCGAGGGTGGGAAATGTGCTGCCCACTGTGTCCCTCTTGTGCCCTCTGTGTCCCCCTCTCTCTCTATGTCTCTTCTCCCCTCTCCCTTCCCTGTGTCTCTTCTCCACTCTCCCTTCCCTGTGTCTCTTCCAACCTCTCCCTTCCCTGTGTCCCCTCCCCCTCTCCCTTATCACCCTCCTCAACCCCACTCCTCAACCTCCCTCCTCATCCTCAACCTCCCTCCTCATCCTCCCTCCTCATCCTCAACACCCCTCCTCATCCTCAACCTCCCTCCTCATCCTCAACGCCCTCCTCAACCTCCCTCCTCATCCTCAACCCCCTCCTCAACCTCCCTCCTCATCCTCCCTCCTCAATCCCCCCATCCTCAACCCCCCTCATCAACCCCCCCATCCTCATCCTCTCTCCTCATCCTCCCTCCTCATCCTCAACCTCCCTCCTCAATCCCCCTCCTCAACCCCCTCCTCAACCCCCCAATCCTCAACCCCCTCCTCAACCTTCCTCCTCAACCCCCCCATCCTCAACCCCCTCCTCATCCTCAACCTCCCATCATCAACCTCCCTCCTCAACCTCAACCCCCCTCAACCCCCTCCTCAACCTCAACCCCCCTCAACCCCAACCCACCTCCTCAACCTCAACCCCCCTCAACCTCCCCCCTCAATCCCCCTCAACCTAACCCCCTACTCAACCCCCCTCCTCAACCTAAACCCCCCTCAACCCCCCTCCTCCACCTAAACCCGCCTAAATACCTCCCCCCTCTCCCCTCACTTACTTGCTTGTTCTCCGGCCTCCGCTTCTTGACCCGGCGCTGGTGCGCATGTGACGTCACATGCGCGCCTCGTCATTAACATATACCCGGTGCCGGCACCCGGTATATGCTAATGACGCAGCGCGCATGTGACGTTACGAGCCGCGCCGGGTCAAGGAGCGGAGGCCGGAGCACAAGCAGGTAAGTGGGGGGGTAGGGACACACAGGGGGGTTAGAGACACACAGGGGGGTTAGAGACACGGGGGGGAGTGACTCGAGTATAAGCCGAGGGGGCCTTTTTTTGCCTTAAAAAAGGGCTGAAAAACTCGGCTTATACGCGAGTATATACGGTAATCTAAATGTTATCAAATTTCAACAATACAAGCTTTGCATAGAACAATATTGTGGATTGATGGATTATGTTGCTGAATTGGCTACCAACAGAGACATTCCTGCTGGAAGAGCAATCATTTTGCCATCCACTTTCCAAGGATCTCCTCGCAATATGCCAGAAAGATATAATGATGCCATGGCTATTGTCACGAACTTTGGAAAACCAGATTTATTCATTACATTCACATGTAATCCACAATGGCCAGAGATCAAGGAACATTTGAATCTGGGACAAACTACTTCTGACCGACCAGATTTAGTGGCAAGAGTATTCAAAATAAAACTCAATTCATTAATACTAAAGCACAGTTATTTGAAAAATGTGTGGCTTTTGATTATACCATTGAATTTAAAAAAAGAGGCCTGCCACATGCACACACACTTGTAATCCTGCAGGAAAAAGATACATTGAATACTGCAGAGAGAGCGGATTCAGTAATTACTGCTGAATTGCCACATCCAGAAAATATTCAAAACTTTATGAGATTGTAACACACAGAATGATTCATGGGCCATGTGGAGATATCAATCCAAATTTGCCATGTATGGAAAATAAAGAATGTAAAAAAGAGTTCCCAAAACAATTTCAAATGCAAACTTATGCTAATTGGGATGGATACCCTTTGTATAAAAGAAAATAAGGCCAAAATGCTATTATCCGTGGACAAAAGGTTGATAATAGATTTGCAGTTCCATACAATCCACATTTGCTCATGAAGTACAATGCACACATAAATGTGGAAGCTTGCACTTCTATTAAACCCATTAAATATGTGTATAAATATATATACAAAGGATATGATGCAGCAACTGTTGTTGTGCAAGGTACACCAAACGAAATGGAAAAACCAATTTTACATGATGAACTTTCATGTTATTTAGATGCTCGCTATGTCAGTGCTCCAGAAGCAATGTGGCATCTTTGAAATTTGAGATGCATGATCGGTCACATGCTGTTTATCGATTAGCTGTACATTTGCCACAAAGTCAGTTTGTTTGCTTTACTGCAGGCAATGAAAGAACTGCCTTAACCCAAAGTAAACATTGACAAACAACAGTTACTGCTTGGTTTTAATTAAACTGCCAGGACACTTTAGCCAGACAATTTTTATACACTGAGATTCCATATCATTATGTATTTGTAAATGGCCAATGGCGACAACGAAAAAGAGATACTCATAAAATTATAACACACATTTTTGCCGTCAGTCCAAGACACATTGAACATTTCAGTTTAAAATTACTTCTTTTACATGTTCCCATTGCACAACGTTATGAACATTTATGCAAAGTGAATGATATAGTTTATTATACTTTCCTATTAGCTGCAGGACATCAAAATTTCATAGCAGATGATAGAGAATGGGAGAGGTGTCTGGAAGAAGCAACACTATGTCAAATGCCAAAGCAAATGAAAGAACAATTTGCATTAATCTGCATATTTTGCAATGTACCTGATGTATTTGCTTTGTAGGAAACATTTAAATTAAATATGTGTGAAGACTTCTTGAAACGTTACAATGAGCCCATTGCAGTCTTAAAAGCTTTAATGAAAATTCAAGAAATATTTCTTGCTCATGGATTAAATTGTGCACGTTTTATTTTGCCTATTCCAGGACTTATAGATGACATCAACTTTGATGACTATGACACTGAGTCTCAAAAACAAACAAAAAAAGAAAAACTGGCAACTTTAAATACTTTACAATTGCAAGCATTTAATTCCATCACAAATGCTACAGATGATAAAATGGTCAAAGACCGTTATTTCTATCTAGATGGCCCTGGTGGATCAGGAAAAACGTATCTGTACAATTGTTTGATGAGTTACATTCGAGCACACGGTCAAATAACAATGCGATTTGCAACTGGAATTGCCGCACTTTTGTTGGAAGGTGGCAGAACTATGCATATTGGATTTAAACTGCCAGTTCTCAATCAGATATTCGACTGAATTCTTTACAAGCAAAAAAAAAAAAAAAAGTAAATTAATTATCATAGATGAGGCAACAATGATGTCATGTCATGCCTTGCAATGTATTGATAGTGATGGATAATAATTTGCCATTTGGTGGAAAGGTGATGTTGTTAGGAGGAGATTTTAGGCAAACATTACCTGTTGTGCCACATGGAAATAGGACTGACATCATTGAAAGATGTATCAAGACAAGTAAACTGTGGAAAATATTTACACACCAGAAATTAGAATTAAATATGAGATCTTAAGGCCGAAATTAATTAAATGATTGGCTCATTCAAATTGGAGAAGGAAAACAGCCACAAATAAATTGCAAGGAACCACTCATATCGGCAATCTTTCTAAACACTCTCAATAACGACGATTACTCAGACATTGCAAGCAAAGTCATATTAACATCCAAAAATATAGATGCCTGGAATTTAAATAACGAAATTTTAAAATCCATCAACACTCTCCAAAAGAATTATTACAGTGCAGATTCAGTTCTGGCTGATGATAAAGACAGTGAATCTAACTTTAGTATAGAATTTATCATTTCTTTAACACAATCTGGAATGCCACCACATGTTTTGCAATTGAAAAAAAGGGGCAATTGTCATTCTATTGAGAAATATGAACCAAAAAAAAGGATTTTGTAATGGGACCAGATTAATTGTGCAGGATTTAAAAGATCATTTCATATATGCAGAAATTATGACTGGTACCCATGAAGTTGAACAGGTTTTTATACCAAGATTTGATTTGGATCCAAGTGAGAATAGTTTTCCTTTTGTACAATTTCCAGTTATCATGGCATTTGTCATGACCATAAATAAATCCAAAGGACAAACTTTTAAGTCTATGGGTATTTTTTTACAGGAGCCTGTTTTTGCACATGGACAACTCTATGTTACTTTTTCAAGGTGCACAAATCCAGATGATATTAAAGTCTCAATTGAAGACAACCCAAGTCAGGGTGATCTATTACATGATGGACGCATTTTTACCAAAAACATTGTGTACTATGAGGTTTTGTAAACATAGAGAACAGTGGTTTGATTTTGAGGACGAAATTTGATGTCACTCTGGCTCTTTTTAGAGGATCACTATTTCTCCTAGGAAACTTTATGTACAATTTTACAAAACTACAACAATAACAATAAAAACTGGAAAAAAAACCAAGAAGAATAAACAGTGTTTATATACCATAAACAAAATTAAAAGTCTGCTGGGCTCTTTCTAAGGGAACCACTTGGACATGTAAAAACAGAAAGTATTGGAATGTCTTGGAAGTGGCCTTTTGCCAGGATTGGCCACACAAAACATTTATGTTGCATTTTATTACTATTACTGTGTACATTTTAATACATTAACTTAATGTGTGTAATGTTAAAATAGTTTTTTCAAAGGTCACAAAAGTTGTTTCATTGTATGTAATTAAGATTTCATGTTAGTAGGAGGATGATCATTTGTTGTACAAATTAAATGTATAATTAAACACAGAGTATTGATCCAGGGAGTACTCTGGTTGCCAGTTAATTGGGCCAGGAAGGAATTAATTTTTTCCCTTCTTTGATACAATTGGCTAAGTTTACATGGGTTTTTTTGCTGTTTGCCTTCCTCAGGATTCAATACCTATGTGATTTAACAGTACTTTAAATAAAAGTTGCATTTTACAAACCATTATGTAATGGTTTAATATACTCATTGATATAAAGTTCACCTAATGTTGTGTTACTCATCCATACCTCAGATTTAAAAATGTTAGTATTGTTAATAAAAATGGTTCACTCATGTCTCAAATATAACTTGCATGTTGCAAAGAATTATGTAATCGTTTACAACAATTAATTCATACAAACTTCATCCATTGTTACGTTATTCTATGCTTAAAAAATAACTGTTTACCAGTTGTTGAAATACAAGTTGACTGTTAACAAAATAAAATAAAAATATTATAATTGGTGTACTTCTTTATACATAACAAAAATGTTAAGACTGCCAGAGACTCACATTGTGTGGCCAACAGCATTCCCAGCTTTAACATTTTATTGACAGTCATTTTTTGCCGGGCAAGTCGCTTGTTAACATATAATCAGAAAGAAAAATATGTAAAAAAAAACTATGAGAAACATTCATTAAATAAGAAATGTTTTGAACTGTTAGATTTCCTTTAGTAGCTGAGGGAAATGGGGGAAAGATTGAGAGAAGTGGGAGAAAGTGAGAGGTGGTAGTGGAGAGGAGAGATGACAGAAAAGTGAGCAAAAATATAGACACATAGGATTAATGGCAGAAAAGAAGCATCAAGGCCCATCTTGTCTGTCCAATCTATCTACCTTAGGCTTGACTTAAATAGGCCTCAGGATAGTCATATGCCTATCCTATAAACTCAAATCTGTGACCCGAGCACTGCGCCGGTAATATGGTTCCCCATAATAACAATACCCAGACATCTCGTTCTATGAAAACAGGCTATAGCGTTTATTTAGCAACAGGATGGATAACCGTAAATAAATAAATAATTAAAAAATGGTGGGGAGGAGCCACGCCAGAGACAGTACGCCCTACACACTGAACCTACGTCGCGGGCCTACTGTGATGTTACAGCTGTACCACCCTAGGGTATGGACTCACACTTCACCACTGGCACAGTGATTAACCTCACCATCCACCATAGAGCGACCATAAGACAGCTCCTGCTCCCATAAACACTTTCTTTGAAAGTTACCATCATGAGCTTGAGGGGAAGCTTGTTAATATAGATCCGGGATGAAGAAGTAATCTGCATCTTGCCCATGATGCCGCTTATAAATAATTTCCAAGTTCCATATGAAACTAGCCGTAAGCTTGTTTACGTTTAATCTGGCCTTGTCTAGCTTCCCTGAGTGTTTTGCCTCCCTTCAAAGCATGCTTTAATCATATAAAATCATAACACAAATATATCTGGATAAAGCTACAACCAAGACTTGATGTTACTCTGCTTTTCATTGGTTTGATAGGTGTGATGCCTAGATCACTATCACCGGCATGAATCAGTATAAAGACAACTGGCCCAAAGCGTGTGGAGTTACTAACTACATGCTGCCCCTTATTGGGACCAATGCATGCCTGTGAAACTCAACAATTGCACCTCCAACTGATCCTAAGGAACACCCAGCTGTAGGACATTATCAGCAAATGATAGAGTTGGACCCAGTAGATGTATGGATGGCCTATAATCTACAATTGCTGTGTATGATCTTAAAAAGAATAAATAACCATTAGTATGCATCAGTGTTTGGTCTGATATATAATTTAAAACACTGTGGTTCCCATCCTCCAATTCTGCAAACCATATCCTCTGAAAGTCCCGTTCTGGCAGCTATAATAGCTGCCCCAATTATATATGAATTGGCACCAAAATCTTTGAAAACCCCAATCTTTGCAAACAAATTAGCTGTAGCTTGATAGATTGCGTGACAGGGCCAATCTTTATTTGTGCATCAAGAAAGGTCCACAGTTTGGTATCAGACCAAGAAAGCCTCTATACACGTCACTGGGCAGCTATCGGTACCTATTTGGTAAAGCACAATCTCCTTTTCACTACCCACCTGGTCAGTTTTTGACCATCTCAATTATATGTTATATGATCCTCATGGATCCTCACATTCAAATATATGAGCCCACCCCCACCTTGTCTGTTTGCCAAAGCCAACTCTCATACTTTGGAGGTCCCAAAGAGGACCTCTCGTACAAAATATCCTTCCCATTGGAATGATTTGACAGGCCTAACATCGATTTCAGCCACCATAAGATAACTCTTTTAGCAGCACTAAGAGTAGTTAATTCTGCACATAAGTCAGCCAACTTCTCTGCTAGCAAACGACATTCCATCTTTTCTGAGTCAATTTCAATACCCAGAAACACAACTTTGTAGTAGGACCTTCTATCTTATCATCAGCTAATGGAACCCCAAATTCACTTTCCAGCCATTGAAAAGTGGGCATAATGTGCCAAAAACCTCACGACCGGCTTGGCCTATGAATAAGAAGTCATCCAAATAGTGTACGACTGTGGCATCCCTTAGCTTGCTTTCTACCACCCTCTCAAGGTACGTACTGAACGTTTCAGAATAGGAGCAGGATATGGAACACCCCATTGGGAGAAAGAGTTCCACATAAAATTTGCTTTCAAAACGACAACACAAGAGATGACCACTCTCAGCAAGAGGTGAAAAGCAGACTCCACATTAACCTTGGCCATAAGTGCACTTGTGCCCACCAGATTAACCATGTGGCTGTATCGAATGATGCATATAACACTGATGTAAATTCCTCATCATTTCTATCATTGACAGAATCAACTTTTGGATAGAACCTAAACTTTCCAGGGTGCTTTTTTAGAACCACACCTAGCAGAGATACCAGAAGCGGGGACAAAGGCGGGTGCTCAAACGAGCCTGCCACACTGTATGTCCTAGTCTACCTCCTTTTCTAGTTTATCGCATACAACATCAGGGAATTCTACTACAAATTTAAGGTTGGGTTGAAACTCAGTTAAGTTGCTGAAGATTGAAGGGATGTAAAAAACTTGTATCAATTCCCTCCAGAAGCAACCTAGCAGAATCTGCTTTGCATAATATGTTAACCAAGGCAGCATTGCATGGATCTGAAATGAAACCTGCCCAATAGCATTTGATCCCATGGTTTTTGAGGCATCCCTTTGCTGAATCTTTAGCTGGGGCATGCTTGCATCTATGGTTAGGGGCCCATTTACACTGGCCCTCATTAAAGGTATAACATACTTTTCTACTGGGTCCTGGGGCTGCAGAAGGAGATCTGCCCCCTCCCCCCCACCTTGAAAGGCCAAAGACCTGTGCATCAGAGTAATAATATTAAGCCAATAAGCTGTGGCCTTATCACCCCAGGACATGGATGGCATAGATGCCATGCACTGGCAGAAGTCTTCATCATACTTCCACCATGTCATACCCCCATATGTACAATAAGCTCCCCTTTTCTATTCTAAGTAAATAAACAGGGAACTGCTCTGGTCGGTGTCCAAACTTTTGCTATGAATCAAATCCAATCTTATATGGTTATTATAATATGACTAGCGACTTGCCCATCAAAAAAGGACGGCAATGAGATGTGTATATTTGGAAAGTTGTTTAGTTATTAATATATGTATTTGACCATTGTAAGGTTTTAGTTATGATGAAATGTTTACTATTGTGATATTAAACATGTTTATTTTTGTAAAATGTTCTTTTGTTCAACAGTAACTGTTAAAGCATTTTGTATTAAAAGTATTAACATTTGAATGTAAGAACAGTTGAACTTTAAATTAATCAGTATTGTAAACTTGAGGTAATGTTTTTTTAACATGCAAGTTCTATCTGAAGAATTGTTAACTTAAATATACATTGAATCCAGAGGAAGGCAAACAGTAAAAACCCTCCTTGAAACGTAGCCAATTCCTGACCCCATTAACTGGTGATCATATTACTCCCTGGATTAATGTTTAACATAAAAGACAACATTTACATTGTGACTTAAAACGTGGTTGAGCTCTTAACATGAACTTTGTAATATGTCTAAGTAAGGAACTTGAAAGTATATTTTTTTAAACTTGAACTTTCTTATCTGTCTAAGTGAGTAACTTGAAAATATTTTTTTCAAACTTGTAACATTAGAAACAGTAATATAGTTAATTAACATTTGAACAGAATTTGTCAAAATAATGCAAGGCAAGTGTTTTGTGAGGCTAATCATGCATAAACAGTACTTCCATTAATTATGACTGAATTGTTTATTGATTTGTATTTTTCAATGGTTGACCTTTCTTTTTTGCTGTAGTAATTGTTTTAAATCGCACATATAGTTTCGTCTGTGGAAAAGTGGTTCTGTAAAAAGAGAACAAAGAACTTAAACTTGTACACTGTGTAAGCAGTGTTCTGTATGTGTTTGACAATTTAATGTAGTTTAACAGGAAAATATTGTTTTTCTAAATGTAATTTCTGTTGCGTAATAATAACCATTTTAAGGGAACGGACATTTATGTGTATTTGTTTTCAAAATTTGGTGGGTATATTGTGTTTTTTTATATTTTTGCCTTTGCTTTTAATTTGGTTTTGCTTGGGTTTTGTTTGTTTAATGAAAAGTTAGAGTAATTCATAGTAGACAATGTTTTTAGTAAAAATACGTCCATCTTCTTTTCAATGTAAACTTTAATAGCCTGTTTGCACCGTGATAAGGCAACGTACAATTGATATGTGCAAATAATGGTTGTTCTAAGAAAATACCCACAGATTTGAACGTTTGTCCTTGTGATTTATTAATGGTCATGGCAAATGCCATAATAATGGGAAATTGTCTTCTTTGAAGTATAAAAGGGAGACTACTTTCACTTGGTGCTAAATCTATTTTTGGTATGAAAACTCTCTCTCCTTTATGGGTACCAGTTAAAATTTCAGTATCTATGAAACGATCCTTTAATTGTTGAACAACTAATCTTGTACCATTGCATAGGCCTTTTTTGGGGTTCATATTTTGCAGTAACATGACAATTGTACCTTTCTTTAGCTGCAAAATATGTGGTGGCATTCCAGAAGGAGTTAGTGAGTTTATGAATTAAGTCGAAAAGTTTGCCTGACTTTCTTTGTCATCAGCAAGTACAGAATCAGCACTGTGATAATTTCTTTGGGGTACATTAATTTTTTTAAAGATTTCATTATTGAGGATTAATGCATCCTTATTTTTACAGGTTAGGATGACTTGGTTGGCAAGCTCTGAATATTCCTGGTTATTTATGCTACCTTCAAATATAGCCGATATAAGATCTTGCTGACAAATCATATTAGGTGGGATGTGCACAGTGTCCTGTGTTTGGTCTGTTCTGCCTTCTCCAATTTTAATAAGCCAATCGTTGAAATCAGTTTGGCCTTCTGATCTCATATTTTGTTGCAGTTGAAGATGGGTAAAATGTTTCCATAGTGTGTTTGACTTTATACAGTTTTCGATAATGTCAGTTCGATTTCCATGTACAACGTCAGGTAATGTTTGTCTAAAATCGCCACCTAACAACATTACCTTTCCACCAAATGGAAAAGTATTACCCATGACTTCACAAAGCAAATGGTCAATACATTGGAGGGCATAGCATGACATCATTGAGCCCTCATCTATTATAATTAATTTACTTTTTTTTTGCTTGTAATGATGTCATGCGAATATCTGACACAGAGGTTTCTAAAATAGGCACTGGAAGTTTAAACCCACTATGTACAGTTCTTCCACCTTCTAACAAAAGTGCAGCAATTCCAGTAGTGGCAAAAGGCAGTGCTATTTGACCTTGTGCTCGTACAAAACTCATTAATAAATTACATAGATATGTTTTTCTTGATCCGCCAGGTCCATCAAGATAGAAATAACGCTCTTTGACCATGTCATCACCTATTGCATTTTTATTGGCATTAAATGCTTGCAATTGCAATGTATTTAAAGATGCAAGGGGGGCGGAGCTGGCGTCTGGCGAGGACGGACGTGTTTGTTGGAGCTCCGTGCAGAGCTCTGAACAGGGCCTGATATTTGGCCCTGGAGCGGCTCCTTGGGCCCTGCCTGCGATTAGGGGCATTACCGGAGGCTGCCCCCATCCCCCGGGGAGCGACCGGTACTTACTTGGGTGGCCCAGCAGCACAGCAGCACAGGAGGCCTACGACGGTGGGGCGACGCCTGAGGCCACAGCAGACCTCGGTGCTCTTCCTCCCAGCGCCCGAGCAAGTGTTGGTGCAGACCCCGGTGGCGGCAGGATCCGGCCGGGGTCCCAGGGTGACCCCTCTGGCCGGAGTGTGGTCCCTGAAGACGGGGCAGAAAGCCCACGAAACGCGGCCGCCATCTTACAAGGCCGCCATTTTGGGAACGCATCCAGTGACTCCAGGTAGGGGGGATCTTACCCAGAGGGTTGTGACTCCCCAGGGGGGCCCCAGGAGAGAAACAGCAACCCCCAAAGGAGGGAGCAGAGCACCCAAGGCCAATAGAGGGAGATTATTACCCTCTCCACATACAAAGAACTGTAGCAGCTATTAGACAAAGAGGCATGGTGGGGCAGGAGGAGGAAGCTGCCTGAATTTTCCCCAGCTTGCCAGGCACACAGTGCTCTACTTATTGTTTTTTCCCCATATAACTCTGAGATCTGGGGTTAAGGTGGGTGAATCAACTCTTTAAGCTACCCACCCAGGACTAAGCCTTTGATATAGAGACGTTTCTTGCAGCATTGCCTGAGGCTGAATTGCATAATATTTGGGAGCCCTTATGGGTATACCTGTCTCAGAAACTGACGCTATTTTTAGGCACTTTTATGGAACATTTATGCATCAAACAAAAATATTGTGTCTACCTGTATTTGAAACCTGTGCTCTCACTGCCAGATGCATGGACTGTGTTAATTTCTTATAACATCAGCACACTTGCTGCCATCCTGTGGACGTTTGCAATACTGCAGATCATAATTTTCTTTATGTGAATAGTGCTCCTGACAACAAAAAGAGACAGACTACCCGAAGAGGCTACAGCTTTCTGTGCCACTCGCCTACCAAAGAAAGGCTTTCCCAGAGCCCCGGCTGTGGACTACACTTTAACAATGGAATAAAGAGACGAATGGGGACTTGGTCTGGCAACACAGCCATCACTTGCCTCAACTAAACTTTAAAAACTGGACAAACTCTATTATTTGGGCTAGCGGAATTTCACTCAGAACACTTGGGACATAGTTTCCCCCTATCCTATACCTAGCTGATTCCATAACAGACTCTTTGCTGACTCCTGCGGCCCATACTCCAAAATGCCGAAACCCAAAAGAACTGCTTCGGTGAAGGGCATACGGGAGCAAGCACTTCACACCTAAAACTGCCAGATGCTCTCCTACTGCGGAATCCGCCTCAGAACACTCCGACGGCTCAGACAGGGAAGGTACTCCTGACACTCCTAGCCAATACATGGACCTCTCGGCCAGGTCAGTGGCTACTATTGAGCGGCTCCTGGCAAAAGCTATTGACCCCCTGAGACAAGACTTGAAGAACCTGGGGCAACGCACTCAAATACTGGAAGACACGTCGGATCGGATGGCCGAGGCGCAAGAAAGAGACCGATCCTCTATTGCTCAGAACTCCACTCACATCTCTGACCTCACGGATAAGATAGAGGATTTGGAAAATCGGTCCCGCCGACACAACGTCCGCATCCGTGGAATACCAAGAGCGATACAAGACCTGTCTGGCTACCTGAAGGATACAATCCCGATAATCCTTCCTAATCAGCCTGAATGGGTGTGGGAGATTGAGCGTGCCCATAGAGCTTTGGGAGGTACGAGAAGCTTGGAAGCTCCTAAGGATGTTATTGTGAGATTTTTAAGGCAGCAGGCCAGAGATCTTCTACTATCAGCCACCAGGAAGCTGCATACTATCAAGGGGCCGGATGACTCAACCCTGCAGTTTTATGCAGACCTTTGCCCGGATACCCTACATAAGCGGAGACTTATGAAACCGGCTATTGCCATTCTTCTTCAGCACAGGATCCAGTACCGCTGGAACTTTCCGTTTGCTCTGACTTTCAGTTATCAAGGCAAGACTTATACCACCCGCTTTCTGGAAGACTGTCTAGATGTGTTACAGAGATTACAGCTATGCCCGGAGTCCACGACAGAGGCAAACCAAGAGCACCTTGTCTCGCTTATCCCTAAGAGGCAGCAGACTCCAAAGCCAGCACAAGTTCACGGCAAACAAATCCCTGCCCTGGAGGGGTCCAGCGGTTTCTGGAACTATGTAGGCGACTTGCAAGACAAGCGTTTGATATACTCAGCAGACCTCCTACCTAGCTGGACTTTGATAACATTTAGCTGATTGTCTGATGTCCATTTTTCATTGTTTACAAGTTCAGATAGAATGTTGCTAGAATAGTTTGAATTATTGTCATTTAGGATTATTATAGTTTGCCAGACTAACTCCCCACATTACGTGGATTTGATTCTTACCTTTTTTTTCTAGAAATAGAGATAGAAGGGTTATGTGTAGACGACTGTTTTATGCTTATCCTGCTATATTTTTGAAATTGCAGTTTGAAGGTTAGACGTACTGTTAACTTGCTGTTTTACTGCTCTGATTTATTTTCTTTTTTTATTTTCGTGTTTCTTTTCTTTTTTGTGTTCTAGTATTGGCTTGTCTGTTTTATCTCAGATATATCTACCTCTCTGATATTAAACTGCCTTTCTCCCTTTTCATTGCTCTCAGCCCTCTTGATAAAAAGGAGACTTTTCCGCCGCCAACAGCATATTCGCTGGGACTTCTGTCTGCTCTCCGGGCTCCTCCACTCCTTGTTGCTCACGTGCTCAGCTATCAGGTAAAATTACATACACCTACATTCCCAATTTCCAATGGCTACTTCTAAATACACCATTGTAACCCATAATGTGAAGGGCTTCAACTCCCCCTTTAAAAGGAGGAAGGCCTTTGCATTGTACAAAAAACACACTCCCTCGGTCATTTTTATGCAGGAGACCCATTTTTCCCTCGGCAACAAACCTAAATTTTTACATAAGGATTACCCCATCTATTATCTGGCCTCTCTCCCTACTAAGAGAGCTGGATGTGCGATTTTATTGCATAGAACCTTTCCCTTTCAGGTAGATCTCACTCGGATAGATGTGGACGGTAATTACGTTATGGCGACTGGGACTATAAGAGGGGAAAGAATAACGCTAATATCCCTGTATTCTCCTACGAACTCTCCCTACTCTGTTCTCATAGACCTGTTGAAAAAGCTAGAGGCTCAGGATTTGGGGAAATTGATAATTGGGGGGGACCTTAACCTGACCTTAGACCCGACCCTTGATAGGTCTGGAAAACCGACCAACAGATTACCCAACAAGACTAACCAGATTAAGTCCTTACTGAACGGTTTGGGGTTGGTTGAGGCCTGGCTGGGTAAGCACCCAGACAAGAGAGAGTACACATTCTACTCCCAGACTCACCTGACATACTCTAGGATTGACGCTCTTTTTATCACTTCCTCATTGTATGACTCTACCACAAACTCTGAGATAGTTCCCTGCCCCTGGTCGGACCATGCTCTGGTATTAGTTGAGCTGGATCTAGGTCCTAATCCTCGACTCCCCTATAAATGGGCTCTGAACGAATTCCTACTGTCTAACCCGAGTAGCATGGATTCCATATCCAAGGACATACAGCTGTTTTTTTAAACTAATGACTCCCCCGAAACTGGGGCTGGCTGGCTTTGGGCTGCCCATAAGGCTTTTATTAGAGGAACTTGCATTAAGCTATCCTCTATACATAGGAAACTTCTTAGGCAGAAGGAAACAGAGCTTTCAACCTCATTAAAGAGGTTAGAGGAGAAAAACCAACAGTGTCCCTCTCTCCAGGGGCGTAAGTTAATTGACCAGACTAGGCTAGAGCTGGACGCTATATTGTCCCATGGAACGGAACGGGCTATGAGAAAAATGAAGCACCTCTATTACTGGAAGGCAAACAAACCTGACTCCCTTTTGGCTAAAAGACTGAACAATAAATTGTCCCAACCCAGAACCACCCAAATTAAGATTCCTAGCGGTCAAATTTCCTACAGCCCCAATGATATTCAAAAAACGTTTCAAAATTATTACCCAAAAATATACTCCTCGCAACCCCACTGCAGTGGATCAGATATAGACTCCTTTCTAAATTTATGCGACCTCCCTAAAATACCGGATTATCAACTGGATGATTTGAATTTAGAAATAACACAGGAGGAGGTTAAACTTACCATCCAGAATCCTAAGTTGGGCAAATCCCCAGGACCGGATGGCTTTACTAATTTGTATAATAAAAAATTTGAACCCCTTCTCACCCCCCACTTGACATCTCTTTTTAATGCCATATTAAACGGAGAGTCTATGCCCCCGGAGCTAAACCGGGCTGATTTAGTGGTTTTCCCAAAAGATGGCAGGGACCCTCTAGAGGTGAAAAATTATCGCCCTATACCACTAATCAATGGGGATGTCAAAATCTTGGCGAAAATTATGGGCACCCGCATCTCTAAATTTCTACCAGATTTGATCCACAAGGACCAAACTGGGTTTGTTCCCTTTAGAGAGGCCGGGGACAATGTTAGAAGGGTCATGAACGCACAGTTCATGGCTCAGAAGTCTAATATACCAGTCTGTCTTTTAGCTTTAGATATAAAGAAAGCTTTTGACACGGTAGAATGGCCATATTTATATAAGATTCTGGA